>JAANYP010002520.1:472712-607076 GCA_020465985.1 Centrapalus pauciflorus
ATTTTAGTAATTAATATCACATATATTCCTCTTAAACTTCAATAATATCATATTTACCAAAAGTCATTAATTTAATTATTTTTAGAACATTTAAAACTCATAATTAATATTGATTATTAATTAATGACCATTATACCCATACTTATTTCTTCTTTCAACTAAACCTTCAAAATATCATATTTATCCAACTTAAATGAAAATATCATATCCCTTTATATAATTTTATATAATTTATTTTTGTAAACTTGTCAATGTAAATTTTTCATAGTAAAACAAATTAACATTAATAATAAAAAATTTTATTATGTTATTGATTCTTTGTAATCAAATTGTATCGTCTTATTATATTTTCTTATTTGTTCTTTTTCCTGCAGTTTTCTATATACAATTAACTAATTATATATTATGTTCTTTCATTTCTTTTTCTTTTTGAATTTATAGTTGTATTGTAATTTTTTTAACGTAGTATATATTTTTTGTTTTCTATATACATTAGTTTCTATGTTTTTCAAGCTTGATTTCGTTTTATAATTATTGTTTTTATTAGTTTACTTTTTTTATTTTTATATTTAATCTAGTATTTAAATTATAACTTGTATCCAATATTATTAGTTGTGTATATTTTGTGTTAACAATAAGATTATATATATTTTATCTTGTATATCTAGAGTCCAGTTTTATAAAATTTGTTTAATAATTAGTAACGAGAAAATATTTTAATGTTAAAATTAGCGGATAGAATTTGTATATTATTAATAAATTAGTTTTTTTTATTATAGGTTATTTTCATGAGTAAAGAAGACAATTTTTTTTTAAAAAACCCACTATATTTACATATTTTAACGATTAAGTTCCTAAACTTTGCATTTTATTGGTTGTGTTTTACATACTCATCCGGTATCCAGTAAAAAATATATACTTTTGAATAATAAAAAAATAGTTTAGGGACATAAATAATCGGAAAAAAAGTTTAGGGACTTAATTGTGAAAATGAGAAAAGTTTATAGGGTTTTTTCAATATTTGTTAATATTAATTTGTTTTAAGACCAAAACTTTATATGGTAAAGGTTTTACAAAATAAATTATATATAATTACTATGTGGGATATAATATTAAGAATTAATTTAATTGGGTAAATAAATTATATATAATTACTATGTGGGATATAATATAGGCTCTAAATTTATAGTATAAAAAAAAAATATATATATATATAATCTTATTGTTAACACTAAATATACACAACTAATAACACTGGATAACAAGATATAATTAATACTAGATTAAATCTAAAAATTAAAAAAAAATAAACTAGAAAAAAAAATAATTATAAAACGAAAGCTTGAAAAAAAATAGAAACTAATGTATATAAGAAAACAAAAGATATATATAATAAATTAAAAAGAATGCAATACAACTATAAATTCAAAAAGAAAAAGAAAAGAAAGAACATAATATATAATTAGTTAATTGTATATAGAAAACTGCAGGTTAAAACGAATATGAAAATATAATAAGACGACACGATTTGATTATAAACGAGCAAAAGTATAATACAATTTTTTTTGTTAATGTTAATTATTTTTACCATAAGAATTTACATAGTAAAGTTTACAAAAGTAAATTATATAAAATTATCTATAGGGATATGATTTTTTTTAATTTAATTTGAATAAGTATGATGTTTTGAAGGTTTAGTGGAAAAAAGAAATAACTAAGTGTGTAATGGTCATTAATTAATAATCAATATTAAATATGAGTTTTAAATGTTCTAAAATAATTAAATTAATGAATTTGGGTATGTATGATATTAAAGAAGTTTAAGATGGACATATGTGATATTAATTATTAAAATTGGGTATATATATGATATTATGATGTTTTTTGAAGGATATATATGATATTAAAATTTCAAGTTGGGTAAATATGATATTATGAAGTTTTGGAAGGATATATATGAAATTCTCCCTAGATTTTAAGGAGGTGTCAAATTTGAGCGGCATTAATTTTAAGGGTGCGTTTAACAAACAAAAATTTTCTGTTTGAAGTTTTTGATAAAAATGAAAACATAATGTTTTTTAAGAAAACACATTTTGGTGATCAGAATGTGTTTAGATGACTTTTAAAATGAAAACATAATGATATTTAAGAAAACACAGAAATTGAAAACCTTAAAATATGTTTTCAAGTTACTTTTTATTAGCTAAAAACTGAATACATAAAAAAAAATCAATGGATTTAAACGCGTTTCCCAAAAATCTTTGTTTTCGCTTAAATTTTTTTGCCAAAAATGTCAACTAAACGGGCACTTAGTGTTTCTCAAACATGTGAGACTGCACGCGGATTAGAAAACTGATCCCTTTCACCTTCGGCCATGGATGTGCGTAAATTTGTGAAGCTACTATTAGAACTCCTACATATTGTTATTTAAACACCTAATAACTTACAATCATTAATTATTAACATTTAAACTCATTAATGATGCATCAATATTACACCAACCTTATTCATTACACCATCATTAACTTGTATTTCAAAAAATTAATTATACATTAACTTTTTATATAAAACACTTTTTACCAATGCTATTGTATTTATTTTACATTTATTGTGTTTGGTGTTGTTTCAAGCTCTCCATCTTCCCCTTTCTTTCCTTAGCTTTCTTTTCTTACCATTCTTTTTCTTTTCCTTAATTAAATATCTGGATACAACTTTTTATATGTTGTACCATATTGACGAAAGAATCAATAAGAGAAGAGGACCACGCATGTTGGTCCACACATGTTAGCAGCAAGACTTATGATTTGTAGTGCCTACACAAGACCCATTAACTTCCATACATGAATGACCCCGCATAACTCCATGTCTAGAGGACTCAATCTTTCCTACATACATCACCTTTGATGCTTTCTCACACATAGAGTTGGATGTATATGCCCACACATACCGACATTATACATCACTTTATTAGTTTCTTAATAACACTTTTTCATCAAGTATAAAATAATCACTATGAAAATTTTTGCTTAATTGTTTTCCTATTTTCACAAATCAAATGACCGATCCTATAGAAATTTTGTTATAGAAGCTTTTGATTTTATGTCATGAATACTTTGAACGAAAAGAAGAATTGCTTACAATTGTTTAGTTTTTATATTGGATTTGTTGTATTTAGATTAGTCCTTTTACCTTAAACAGAGATAAACGAGAAATCAAACGGACTAAAATATATAATTATGATGGTCTTTATTGCTTATAAGTCATTAAAATATACCAATTATACTTTCATTAATTTGTTATGAGATTAGTCCATTTGTCTCAACATAAGAGCCAAACTGAATAAAAGAAAATAATAATATTGGGAATAAGTAGAGAAATTTTATATGTAAAAATGTATAGGAATAAGGAAAAGTATTGGGCTAGCTTTTTAGTGTTGGTATTTGGGATGTAGCTTCTTTGCTTGTATCTTTTTCTAGCATCTCACTCGTGCCATAAATTTGTTTGGTTGAAAGTATATATTTGGTTTTGCCTAAACAATGAAAATACTGTGTTATTCTAGAATAATTACATAATTTCTTTTTCGACAACCTCAAACATAAGATTAACGCAAGGAAACGAGGCTTGTTTTCATAAGATTCTTATGCCAACAAACAAAGGTGAACTTATAGTGTAACCATGCATATTAGAATAAACTACATATGTGTTTCTCGTACGTACTTGCATAATAACTTATTAGATCACATGCGTGAAGTTATCTCTGATTTGAGAAAAGACTCGTTATGTGGTAGGTATGATGGAAGATTATGATTGCATTACTATTATGTTGTTGACATGCTTTGGATCACATTAAAAGAGCAAGCTTTAAAGTTAGAAGTGTTTAATTTCGAAGCCTGATGCACACTTCAACATTCTATTGTTAAAGTCAATTTTCACCAAATAGGTAATATAATGGAATATGTCCATCATTAATCGTGTCTCTTCAAAATCATTTACAAATCATAAGAACCATGCATCAACCTAATCCTTAGATTTCAATCATCTTTACTTCCGTACAACATCAACGTAGGGCGCAAGATACATAAGTGCATGGAAAAAAGCAAACTAAAATGTTTTTGAACTCAACCAACCATGAACCTTTTAACAATTGGTATGATAAAGCATCCAGATCAACGGCACCATGATCAAAATGTTATGAACCATCATCCATCTATAGTCAACTTTGAAAAACAACTACACTTTTAAAACATGTCACCATATACACAGGTATTAATAAAATTCATTATTTCAATAAAAATGTGCACGTGCATATATAGCTGCATTTCTACTAACTGTTGTAGTACTTCCCAAGTGTCAATTGATGTTAAAGGCAATCCATTTATTCTTATACCCAATCATATAATCACATTCACTAAAATATTTATAAAAAAATTCATACAATACATAACAAAGTGTCAGTTACAACAAAAGTAGAATTCCAATCTGTCATCTTAAATACAATTTTAAAATGTACTTGTTTTCAAAGTTACATAAAATTCGGCTAGTTCCAACACTCAACAATTCATTTTGTTGCACCTCATGAATCTGCTACCTAGATGGTTGTGTTCTCCAATAGGTGGAATGGAAGGAAATAGACTAGTAATGAAGAAAAATGAAGGGATGCTGTAAATTATGTGTTTTCTCCAAATTTTTGAGAGATGGAAAGGATGAGTATGTTCTTAGTTTTGTTTCAAGCTCTCCATCTTCCCCTTTCTTCCCTACCTTTCTAATCTTACCATTCTTTTTCTTGTCTTTAATTAAATATCTAGATACAACTTTTTATATTTTATATTGCACAAATATCATCATCAAATTGCCGAAAGAATCAATAAGAAAAGAGGACCGCCGGATGTTAGTGCACAAATGTTAGCAACAAGACTTGTGATGATTTGAAGTGCCTACACAAGCCCCATTAACTTCCATACATGGATGACCCCGCATAACTCCATGTCTCGAAGACTCCATCTTTCCTACATACATCACCTTTGATGTTTTTTCACATATAGAGTTAGACGTATAAGCCTGCACAACATACCCACATTATACATCATTTTATTATTTTCTTAATTACATATTTTTCATCAAGTATAAAATAATCACCGCAGAAATAGTGTGTGCTAGTTTTGTATAGATTTCACTTTTAATTTCAAACAAAGTCTTACACACAAACGAACCACTGACTCAAAGATTTTAGTTACCTCATGGCAATGATTAAAATTCTATGAACAATCAAATCATCTTTTGAAGGTATGGAAAGCCCACTGCGCCCACTGCACTGAAAATAGAAATACAATAAAATCAAAACATCTACAAACATGAGCGATCATGAAAGTCTAACCGATCTCTAAGAAAATTTTTATCTTAACTGCATGTTTTCCTAATTTCACAAATCAAATGACCACTCAATAGAAATTTTGTTACAGAAGCTTTTGATTTTATGTCATGGATACATCAAACGAAAAAAAAAAAAGAATTGCCTACAGTAGATTGGTGATGTGAAACATGTGAGATTGCACGCAGATTAGAAAACTCATCTCTTTCACCTTCGGCCATGGATGTGCTTAAATTTGTGAAGCTACTATTAGAACTCCTAAAAGTTGTTATTTAAACACCTATTAACCTACGATCATTAATTATTAGCATTTATTTCTCATTAATGATGCATCAATATTAAACCAACCTTATTGATAATTACACCATCATTAACTTGTATTTAAAAAAAATTAATTATACATTAACTTTTTATATAAAACACATTTTACTAATGCTATTGTATTTATTTTACATTTATTGTGTTTGTATAATATATATATATATATATATATATATATATATATATATATATATATATATATATATATATATATATATATATATATATATATATATATATATATAACAATTACAACATGCGTTTCTTTTACGCTATCTTAAATAAGCAGGTGCCAAACAACTGCCTTATTTTATTACTTTATATATATTATATAACATTTTTATTTTCCTGTGATAACTTTTGATATATTGTATTTTATTAAAATTTTAATATATTAATACGATCACATTATTTGTGTCTACATTCTGATATGAAATTTATCATCGTCAGAACAATTTTCGTTAAGCATGACAGACATGCAGCTGCCTAAATATATGATTTTATATATAACATATTATTGTTTTGTTGTTTCATTAGAACGTTTGTTATATTTTATAAAAATTCAAATATATCGTTATGATCGCTTTCACTATTCCGTCTCAAGCTATTTTAAAATGATTTTTTTATTTAGTTGATTAATCGATTGCACTATTTCGTTCATTGAATGGTAATGCTAGCTGCCACTATTTTTTTTACTTTATATATGATATATAACATTTTTGTTTTCCTGTGATAACCTTTGGTATATTATATTAATTAAAATTTGAATATATTTTTATGATTGCATTATTTTAATGTACATTCTGATATAAAATTTGTTATCGTCAGAACTATTTTTATTAGGCAGGTGGGTATACAACTAACTAATTATTTTATTTCATACATAATATATAATTGTTTTATTTATGTGTTATAACGTTTGATATATTATATTATACGAAATGGTGAACATATCATTATGTTCGCCTTCTTCTTTTCTACATTTCAACATAAAATTGTTTTTCGTCTCAACTATTTTTAGAATGACAAAATTTTTATTATTTAGTTGGTTGATCAATCACATTCTTTCCATTTATAAACTTAGATTGAAAGCATAAAATAATACTCAATTGAGATTCACGATCGGTACCTAATGTTATTTTATTATTTTAAAGTAATATATTTATAAAAATAAAATATATGATCCCGCTGCAACGCGCAGGTTGCACCCCCTAGTTTATAACAAAGACGTATAGTTTGTGCTTCATAACAGATTCTAAATATCATTTTTAAAGTAAATTCATAATAAAAGTTTAAAATATAGAAGGTAACAAAACAATAGACACTACAAGAAAAATGATCAATAGTGGCGACAACTTTTAGCAGCGATTGTTAAAAAACACGAAGACATGTCGCCGCTAAAGGCTTTAGCAGCGACACACTGTCGCCGCTAAAGGCTTTAGCAGCGACACACTGTCGCCGCTAAAGGCTTTAGCAGCGACACACTGTCGCCGCTAAGACCCCCAAAAAACCCACTAAACAGACCGCCTTTTATCACCCTTTCTTTTTCACCTCAGCCTTTCACCTTCTCATTTGCGCCCCCTTTCACCTTCTACCTCCATTAGTGACAGATATCGATCTCTCACCTCCTCGGCGGCCGATTTTAAGGTAAGCTTTTTTTTTTTTTGTCTATTTCATACGTAAAAAAATATGTAATGTGTGTGTTTTGGTGTGTTTTAGGTCACTCTGCTCTCGTCTCTCTCAGCTGCCGTCGTCCCTCTTTCTTACCCATCAAGAATTTTATTTTGTATGTATTTAGTGTTAGTGTGTGTATTTCTATGTATTTTGAGAATTAGTGTGTGTATTTGTATGTATTTTGTGTATTTGTATGTATTTTGTGTATTAGTGTGTGTATTAGTGTGTTGTTTATATTAGTGTGTATTTTGTGTTAATGTGTATTATTTATGTTTAGTGTGTATTTTGTATAATATTAATGTGTATTTGTGTATGATTAGTGTGATATGTAAAAAGTATGTAAACAAGTTATGTGGTGTCTGTGCGTTGCGACGGATGTATAGCTATGCATTTTTTGTACTTTAATAGATACAGTTTAAACGATTAAATCATACTTTATTTATTAATTAAGATAAAATTTAACATATAAGATAAAAAGATCTATTAAAATTTAAAATAAATTGAATAAATTACACACACATTTATCATCTATCGTAGTTATTACACACACACGTATGTACGCTACAAAACACACATTTATCATCTATCGTAGTTATTACAATAAACAAAAGTTATATATAATTGAAAATGACGATGAACTAATAATATAGTAAAACAAATTTATTGGTGTGATCAATATTTAAAATAATAATGTTATTAATATAAACAATATTTAATAAACTAAACATTACAACCTAATTAGAATTAATCAAGCAATATGTTAAACTGAATATAAAATAAAATTGATTTTTCAAGTAAACACAAAGATACCAAAATAAGACATTAAAAACATTAAAGTTATTATAAACCAAAAATTATTATAGCCAAAATAAATCTTATTTTCAAAATGTCTAAGAATTAATTAGTTTTAAGTAAATTAATTTTTAAATGAATAAAATATAAGAACATGTAAAGATTCTCATTATATAAATTACATATAAATAATAATAAAATATGCACACTTTAGCAAAACCCACCAACAAATAGTGTTTTGCAAAAGTCTCTTCTAGTGCATTTTAGCACAATTAAATATAATTAATACTTAGATATCCCTCTCTAGCACATTTTTGCAAAATCCATTTATAAATTATTTTTCTTTGTTGGTGTGAGATGAACAAATTAGCAAAACCCACTTATGAGTAGTATTTTCATTAGTGAGTAATGTATAAAGGTGTAATAATGTTTTAGGTAAAAAATGTATGGTTTTGTTAAAATTATTTGTAGGTGTGTTTAAATAATTTTTGGATAAAAGTTTTAGATTTATCAAAATTAGGGTTTTTTAGAAGTATTTGTTAAAATATTTTCTAAAATTATTGTGTTTTTTAAGTATTTATTAAGATATTTATAGATTTGTTGTGTTTTTTTAAGTATTTGTAGGTTAGTTAATTCTTTATAAACTATTACATAAAAAGTGTGCAATGTATGTATTGATGTGTATTGTATATATTTTATTGTATATTTTTGTATTAGTGTGTTTGAGAATATTACTTAAATTCTTGTTGAATGATTTAAGTAGATTTTAGTGTGTGGATGTGTGTGTGTGTGTGTGTTTGTATGTATTTAGTATATTAATATGTGTATTTGTATGTTAATGTGTGTATTTAGTGTATTAGTGTGTGTATTTATATGTATTTAGTATATTAATGTATGTATTTGTGTGTTGGTATGTTAAAGTGTATTTATTATTATTTGTAAATAATCTTTTAGGGGTAAAATCGTGAATTTCTTAAATTTATTTGTAAAACTTTTTTTAATGCATTAGTATAGTAACGTATATATGACATATATGTTTTGAGAGATTTTCTCATGTTTGTACCCACCAAAAAGATTTAAAAAAAAAAAGATACGAGATGAGTTCGATAATGAAACATTATAACCCTTAATGGAAATAACAACACATGTTATAATCAACATATAGAGAGGGTCAGTGCATGCTTAAATTATTTCAAGGAGAAAATATCGTTAACATTAATCCAAATTAACATGTCAATGTCGACTTAGGTATCATGTCCAATGACAAATTCTGGATTTAATATCAAAGATTAAAACCTATAATGTTTATCAAAATGTTTTCCTGATTCGATATAAATTAGATCATTGTGGATCATGTGATTAAAAGTGCTATTTTCCACCTTTGACAAAGTTCCATGGTAAAGGCTTCTTGTTTTTACTATCACTCTTGCATCTATGGTGTTTAAACTTATTATAAAGATTTAAAACTAAAGTACTTGAATTTAGATGATCTATCTCAAGCAAATTATTCGGTACATATATACTTAGCTTTAGCAACTTATGTGACATTTCATTTTTTCTTCTTTCAGGTAAGAACTTTGAAAACCACATCTAATTGTCCCTGTAGAACCTTATAATCATAATGCATTAACTCGTCATTAAAAACAAAGATAACTAAAATTTCAAAGAAAATCATCTTGTTTAGTTAAACTTTAACATACGTACACATCAACAATCTATACTTTATACTCTAGACGAACATCCATGTAAAAATCTACAAAAGGGTCCACCAATTAGAACTTTATTATGATTTTATGTTATGGTAGCCCAAATTCTTTAATTTGTTATTTTATATCATATATTTAAAAATGGCAACAACAAATTTAGGTTGTAAGCTACAACTCTACTTGATAAACATAGGGGAAATCAGTAAGGACGAGAGTAGTTGATCTCTCAAAGAGAGCAACAGATGAACACACATGAAGTACAGTAGATGGGAGCACAAAAACCCTAATGAAATACAGATGTGGGATATTTAGGCGGGGACGTATTTGGCAAAAATTTTGGGACCTTGGAGACCGGTTTCTAGAAACCGGTTTATATGAAGTAGTTCGAGATCGGTGGAAACCGGTTTATATGTTATATGAAAGCGTTCGAGATAAACTGGTTTATATGAAAGTCGTTCGAGCTCGATTTGTAAGCCTACTTTTCATAACATTATTATTATTTATATATTTAGTTTCTTTTTTTTATACGCAACTTTTCATTTAATTCATGTAAATACTTACTTATATATGATTAACCATGTTTTAATTTAATTAGTTTTTTAAGTTAAAATAATTTGTTTTAATTTTACAAAAATAAATAAATATATATAATATTTCATGAATTATATAAATTTTAGTGAAACAAAAATATATATAATTTTACCAATAGAGTTAAGTGATACAAGTGTTGATTTTAGGGAGAATTTCATATATACCCCTCCAAAACTTTATAATATAATATATACCAACTTAAAATTTTAATATCATATATACCTCTTAAACATCATAATATATACCCAATTTTAGTAATTAATATCACATATATCCCTCTTAAACTTCAATAATATCATATATACCTAAAGTCATTAATTTAATTTTTTTAGAACATTTAAAACTCATATTTTATATTGATTATTAATTAATGACCATTATACTCATACTTAATTCTTCTTTCGACTAAACATTCAAAATATCATATTCATCCAACTTAAATTAAAATATCATATCCCTTTATATAATTTATTTTGTAAACTTTACAATGTAAATCCTTTATAGTAAAACAAATTAACATTAACAATAAAAAATTGTGTTACATTTTTGCTCGTTTGTAATCAAATTGTATCGTCTTATTATATTTTCTTATTTGTTTTTTTTTACTGCAGTTTTCTATATACAATTAACTGATTATATATTATGTTCTTTCATTTCTTTTTCTTTTTGAAATTATAGTTGTATTGCATTTTTTTAACGTAGTATATATTTTTTGTTTTCTATATACATTAGTTTCTATGTTTTTCAAGCTTGATTTCGTTTTATAATTATTGTTTTAACTAGTTTACTTTTTTTATTTTTATATTTAATTTAGTATTTAAATTATAACTTGTTATCCAATATTATTAGTTGTGTATATTTTGTGTTTAACAATAAGATTATATATATTTTATCTTGTATATTTAGAGTCCAGTTTTATAAATTTGTTTAATAATTAGTAACGAGAAAATGTTTTAATGTTAAAATTACCGGATGAAATTTGTATATTATTAGTAAGTTAATTTTTTTATTATGATTATAGGGTTATTTTCATTATTAAAGAAGTAAGTTTTTTTTAAACAAACCAAAGTTCGCAATAATTATATTGTTAATATTAATTTGTTTTAAGAGCAATACTTTATATGCTAAAGGTTTTACAAAATAAATTATATATAATTACTATTTTGGATATAATATTAAGAATTAATTTAATTGGGTAAATAAATTATATATAATTACTATGTGGGATATAATATAGACTCTAAAGTCTAAATCCATAGTATAAAATATATAATCTTATTGTTAACACAAAATATACACAACTAATAACATTGGATAACAAGATATAATTCAAATACTAGATTAAATCTAAAAATTTAAAAAAAATTAGAAAAAACAACAATTATTAAACGAGGAAGCTTGAAAAAAAAATGGAAACTAATGTATATAAGAAAACAAAAGATATATACTAAATTAAAAAAAAATACAATACAACTATAAATTCAAAAAGAAAAAGAAAAGAAAGAACATAACATATAATTTGTTAATTGTATATAGAAAACTGCACGTAAAAACGAATTGAAAATATAATAAGACGACACGATTCAATTATAAACGAGCAAAAATATAATACATTTTTTTTGTTAATGTTAATTATTTTTACCATGAAGAATTTACGTATTAAGTTTACAAAAGTAAATTATATAAAATTATCTATAGGGATATGATTTTTTAATTTAATTTGGATAAGTATGATGTTTTGAAGGTTTAGTGGAAAAAAGAAATAAGTAAGGGTATAATGGTCATTAATTAATAATCAATATTAAATATGAGTTTTAAATGTTCTAAAATAATTAAATTAATGAATTTGGGTATATATGATATTAAAGAAGTTTAAGATGGATATATGTGATATTAATTATTAAAATTGGGTGTATATATGAGTTATGATGTTTTTGAAGGATATATATGATATTAAAATTTCAAGTTGGGTAAATATGATATTATGAAGTTTTGGAAGGGTATATATGAAATTCTCCCTAGATTTTAAGGAGGTGTGAAATTGGAGCGGCATTGATTTTAAGGGTGCGTTAGCAAACAAAAATTTTCGGTTTGAAGTTTTTGATAAAAATGAAAACAAAATGTTTTTTAAGAAAACACGTTTTGGTGATGAGAATGTGTTTAGATGACTTTTAGAATGAAAACATAATGATTTTTAAGAAAACACAGAAGTTGAAAACCTTAAAATATGTTTTCAAGTTACTTTTTATTAGCTAAACAGTTTATACATAAAAAAACCAATAGATCTAAACGTGTTTTCCAAAAATCTTTGTTTTCGCTTAAATTTTTCGCCAAAAATATGTCAACTAAACGGGCACTTATTAGTGATTCTGAGACCCATTACTTTTACTTTTTATTAGTGATGCAGAAGACCGGGCCTTAGAATACTTGGAGGCCCATGACCACATTGGCTCACTAAAATGGCCATAACTTGGGCCTCGGGTATCTGATTTGGGCTTATAATATATCAAAAAGGCCCCGAAGACTACTTAATTTGCATTTTTCTATTTTTTCTTTCAGTTTGGACTTTAGTTTTTTGGCCCGTGTGTTTGGCTCATTATCATTTTGGCCCGTTTATGTTTTTTTGCTTCTTTTTAGTATTGTAATGTGTGAACTTGGATGGTCACTTCCAATTTTTATGAAACTTCAGTTTTCTCTCCTAAATTTGTGTTCTTTGTGTGAACCAATTTTGAAGGCCAAATTCGCGGTATTCCTGTGAATCAACTTGAGTTTGGTTAAGATCTTCCGGGTATTCGTGGAATCAACGGATTATCTTTGGTTTTCTATTTGCTACGCTGCATCACCCGTCTAAAATGAAGTGTTTTGAGACCGGTTTCACAATACACGTTTCTAAGAGGAGATCTCAAAGTCTCGTGTGTAACACCCTAATGATAATGTTGCATGTAGACATGTTTTAACAAAACCATTAACGTACCGGAGTTAAGCATATCACAATTAGAGACTTTTAATAAAGGTGGAGAATGTGATATATGGGTTGGTGATTGTCAAGTCTCTATTGTATAAGGACTGTTTCTGTAAATTTTGCATTAATCATTTAGGGCTCGTTTGTTTTTTAAGTGATTAGACGTCTAATGTATTATTACATCTGATTAATAAAGAGATGATGTTAAATTCTATTTACCAAACTAGATATTAGAGACAATTAAGATATTAGGCATTAAATCAAACAAGGCCTTAGGTAGTTGTTTGTTAGATTGTTAACAACTCCGTTATGTATAGATTCTCTTCCATTACGTATTGTAATCATCTTTTCATTCAATAAACTTCTCAATCATTCATTGCTTAGATCTCATTTATTCTTGATTCTTAAATTCCTGATTTACAACAAGTTCAATTACCATCTTTTAATTAGTTTATTACATAACATGAACATATACTAACACAACACCAAACCTTTGGCTAAAAATTTTTACCTTATGGTGGTGGTAAAAATACAATGAACATTATAAATAACCCATGCATCTACAGAGAACAGCTTAGTTTTCTTCCAAATTTCAGAAATCAAATTACAGATTTGAAGATAATAAATAAAGATTTATATATATAGCATTCAAATCAAATCCAATTCCCCCATATTTCAAATTTCTGAAATTTCTTTATTTTCTTATAATACGCAATTAAGGATATATAACTAGTGTAATACATGTGCGGTATACAAGATTATATTTATATTAACGAGTAGATCTATTTTACAAAGAAAACCTAACGTATTTCGAAGGTCAGTGGGAGAAATCTTTAGATTCGATATGGGTACTCTTGACAAAGAAAGGTAATATACAACAATGATTTGTTTAGATGTTGCGTGGATGTATTAAATAATTACTTCAGATTTGCCGAAGAATTAAGCGAAAGTGTCACTGGTGTGGTTGTGGAGTTGTGTCAACTGTCACGTGTGTGGGCTGAGTAGTGTCACCGTGGAAAGGGGTCGATGGCGTTGGCTTCGTGTGACGGGGTATCAGTGGTGCTGCAACTAGTATTGAAGCATGTAGATATTTCAGGAGAGATGCTGTTTGAAATTTGTTGAAGAATGTTTTTGAAAAAACAGGGACTGCAAGATGTTAGCGAGAATTCTTTCTCGACGGAAGCAATTATCATAAGAAGCATGGTTTGGGAAAACACGTCCGCTGAAGGAGCAAAAGATATCTTGGAGCTGAGTTGCAGAAGTTGGTCACGAAGATCGTAGAATGTGTCTGATATCTTTCCTAGTCTTGCATGGTTTGATCTGCAAGGTTACGAGTGACAGATAAACAAGCAAGTTAAGCAGTCGGATATAATGTACACAAGCATCATTGACAGATCGAATTAAATCCAACTCAAAAAACTCACAAGATGCAGTTGGGAATAAAGGAAAGAAATTCTACATATCTTGTTAGCGCTCAAGGACCAAAATGACGCCACATCACTTAACATCACCCAAATGAAGGCACTTTTAACGGTATCCATTGATCATATCAAAATCCAACAAAACAAATAGTCTTACACTTTGACTCCTTCCTAATTTATGGCAAATTTAATTATTTGATTGCTAAATTGACAATATGATTGAATTTTAATTTTGTTGTATCAGGATCTTATGATTGCTGTGAACACAAACAACAGTCATGCAATGGGCAATGACAGAGATTATGAAAAATCATAGTATCATGTAAAGGATTCAAGAAGAATTAGCAGAAATCATAGGACTAAACAACATTGTTGAAGGATCTCTTATCTCCCAAAACTACGATACCTATATGCAACTATTAAAGAAACATTGCGGTTGCATCCCTGCAATGCTCTCCTACTCCCACGTTCACCAAGCATGGATTCCACAGTATGTGGGTACTCCATCCCAAATGGTTCTGCTATCAGGATCATATATTTAAAAGTCATAACTATAGATGCATAACATTTGTTCTAATGCATGTACGTTTACATGGTTCTTACGATATTTAATTTTTGAGGTTGTTAGAGAGAATCCCACCAAGTTCACTTTGTCGAAGACGCCAAAACAGTACATCATTCTTGTTGGAACTTTGTGGATACACAAACATCATTGTGCTCCCCAAGTCCTCCTTAGAAAAGTTTGAAATCGGTTCTTACCAATGTGATTACTGACCATCAGAATTTCGTGGCAGCAACTGATCCCTAAATTTCCATCCATTTCCTTCCCTACCTTTCCTATTTCCTCTCCCGAGAGCATTGCGTAAATGTCATCTATGTTGAGGTGGATTCTAAGATCAGTCCCACTTGAGAAGGAGGAAGCTGGTTGATCTCTGGTTGCATCCTTTCCCGCGTGTTACCTCAAAGTCCTAATCTTACTATTACCTAATTTAATATGTTTAATCCTTATTTGTAGAATTGACAGTGCACGAGGGAACAAATTTCATAATGATTAATAATATTCTATAAACTTCACCTAGGATCATAATGTTGCTCCTTGACTTCATCCTCTTATAAAAGATACAAGAATGCCTGTTACACATATAATCATTTACATCAACTCGTAAAACTACAAGCACCTATGGCATCAAGCACCTACAATAATCTGTCATCTTAGTTAATTTGTGCCATGTTCTACCATATCTTCATTGGATGCTCCTTTCACTTCCACCCAACTGCACCCGGGGATTTTCTTTAGACCTTTAGCTTTCATGGCGACTCTTCTGTCATCCATCTCACTCCAATAACCAGAAAGAGAAGACACAGTAGCAGATAGCACATAGTTTGCTCCAAGATCTGGCTCGATCTTTAGCAGAAGACTCATCAGATTGTCGTCAAAACTTGTCCTGCTTCCATAGTTCTTATAGGCACTAATGAGGCTCCTTAACATAATTGAGTTAGGTTTCAATGGCATGTTTCTTATCACATGATAAGCTTCTTCAATCATTCCAGCTCGTCCAAACATGTCCACCATGCATCCGTAATGTTCCACTGTTGTTTGGATTTTGAAAAGGTTGATCATTCGATCAAAATAACTTTGACCCTTTTCAACAAGACCCAGGTGACTACAAGCAGAAAGAATCCCTGAAAATGACTTGGCATCAGGTATCAAGCCATTATCTTCCATTTCATCAAACAATGAAATTGCTTCTTCACCATGCCCGTTTTCTGCAAGCCCGGAAATCATTATTGTCCAAGACTGCAGATTTCTCTCGTTCATTGAATTGAATATTACCAAGGCTCTCTCTATGTAGCCACATGTTGCATACATCTCGACGAGTGCTGTGGCTAAAGAAACATCCAGTCCAATATTGTTGGTAAGAACGTAAGTATTCAAGTTCATATGTACATATAAGACAATATATGTGTATATGATGAAGAGAGTATTGAGGAAATATGAAAGAAGAATTCTATGTATTGATTGTGATTATCCAACTATATATAAGTTACAGAGAGCAATCACTAAAATAAGCAATATGAATCTTAGGGCTACAATTATGGAGAGGAGAATCAGGGATGAGACTAATATTAAGGAGATGAATCTGCATAACAGACTATGAGCTGTACAAAAGATCTTCAACACCCCCCCTCAAACTTAAGATGGTTGAGTAACCAAATTGAGTTTGGAAATTAAGTTATAGAGCCGGCCAGGTGGGTGTGCTTTGGTAAAAATATTTGCTATTTGATTCGTGGTGGAGATGGATTTAAGACAAATAGTTCCTTTTGAGACATGTTGGCGCGTAAAGTGACAATCAATCTCAATATGTTTGGTACGTTCGTGGAAAACATCGTTATGAGCGATTTTGATAGCACTTTCATTGTCACAGTAAATAGGAGTTGCGGGTTTATGCTTAACATCCATATCCTCAAGTAACCATCGAAGCCATACTAGTTCCTGTGTTGTATCCGCAAGAGCACGATATTCGGATTCAGTGCTTGACCGAGAAGCAACTGTTTGTTTCTTGCTACGCCAAGAAATAAGTGAATCACCAAGAAAGAAGCAAAAACCCGTGGTAGAGCATCGATGTGAAGGATCGCCTCCCCAATCAGCATCAGAATAAGCACGTAGCTCAAGAGAAGAGTTGTATGAGAACTGCAAGCCATGAAAAATTGTGCCCTTGATATATCGTAGAATACGCAAGACGGCAGCATAATGAGAAGTTCGTGGAGCGGCCATAAATTGACTCACAGTATGCAGTGCGTGAGCAATGTCTGGTTGAGATAGATCAACCCTCCTACTAACTGTCGATGTAAAGTTGGATTAGACAATAAGGTGCCATCTTTGGCATTGAGCTTAACATTATACTCCAAAGGTGTAGGAGCAATTTTACTGTCTGTGATTCCGGATTTGGATAGAAGATTAGTGGCATACTTGACCTGAGAAAGTGTGTATCCGTTAGGTACAGAAGAAACCTCAAGACCCAAGAAGTAACTGACTAAGCCAAGATCTTTCATCTCAAATTCTTGGCTAAGGAATTGTTTGAGTTCAGAGATTCCTTGAGTATCATCTCCGGTGATGATCATATCGTCCACATAAAGTAGAAGAAGAACAATTCCTTGATCTGTACGCCGAACAAAGAGAGCATGGTCGTAAGGACTAGAGGAGAATCCCAATTGGTTGACTGCAGCGCTGAATTTTTCAAACCAAGCCCTAGGAGCTTGCTTGAGTCCATATAATGCCTTTTTAAGTTTACATACTTGAGTTGACAAGTGAGGGTACCCAGGTGGAGGATTCATATAAACTTCTTCTTGCAAATCCCCATTTAAAAAGGCATTTTTGACGTCCATTTGCCACATTTCCCAACGTTTAGAAGCACTTACTGCAAGTAGACTTCGAAGGGAAGTGACACGTGCAACAGGAGCAAATGTTTCCTCGTAATCAATCCCATATTCTTGAGTAAAACCTCTAGCAACAACTCGAGCTTTATGCCGATCAATAGTGCCATCTTTTTGCGTCTTAATTTTGTAAATCCAGTGGGAATCTACAATTGTTTTACCAGGTGGTAAATCAACCAATTCCCAAGTGTGAGTTTTCTCCAACGCATGTATTTCTTCTGCCATTGCTTTTTGCCAAAGAGGGTCAGTACTAGCCTCTCTATAAGTTTGAGGCTCATATAATGACTGTATAGTAGAATAAACATGATAACCAGTGAGACGAACAGTGAGACGAACAGATGGTTGTCTTACCCGAGTAGGATAGAAAGGCTCCATTGTAGGAACTTCTGAGGATGGCTCACTGTTGGAATCATCAGCTTCTGTTGGTAGGTCACATGGAGTTTGAGATGTCTGTATGTGCTCAACGGGAGGATTTAAAGAGTCTGGAGAATCATTTGAAGACTCTAGAGAATCATTTGAAGACTCTGAAGAAACATTCGAGGAGTATAACTTAGCAAAGGGGTCTATAAATAAAGATCTATTGGTAGACGTATCTATTTCAAAATTTGACATCGAAGAGAACATTTTGTGTTCCCAAAATGTCACATGTCGGGATACACGTAACCGTTTAGAGATTGGATCCCAACAACGATACCCTTTTTGTTCACTACCATATCCAATAAAACAACACAATCGAGCACGGGGCTCCAATTTTGTTCGTTCATGAGGAGGAAGCAACACGAAACATGCACACCCAAATACCTTAAGTAAATCATATGAAGGTAATATTCCATATAATTTCTCATAAGGAGTTTGATTGTTTATGACACGTGAAGGAACTTTATTTATTGTATAAACGGCAGTTAAGACGGCTTCTCCCCAAAAGTTCTCAGGACAAGAAGAAGAAATAAGCAATGTACGTGTAGTGTCAAGAATGTGTCTAAGTTTGCGTTCAGCACGACCATTTTGTTGTGAAGTGTATGGACAAGAACGTTGGACAACGGTACCGTGAGAAGCAAGAAGATTTAGAAACTCTAAGTTTTTGAATTCCATGGCATTGTCTGTTCGAAACACTTTAATTTTCTTTGCAAATTGAGTGTGTATCATGGTAGAAAAAGCTTTATATATATCTAAGATTTCAGATCGGTTTTTCATTATATACACCCATGTGAAACGAGAAAAATCATCAATAAAAACTACAAAATATCTGGATCCTCCCATGGTAGGGGTTGGAGATGGTCCCCAAATATCTGAATGAACTAAATCAAAAGGAGCAGCGAAATCGAATTACTTTTAGAAAATGGCAAAGCATGGTGTTTTGCTAGTTTACAAGAAACACAATCAATTGTCTCTTTATTGACAGCACCTAAATGACCAGCAGAAATTAAAGAAAATAGACGATCAGATGAAGGATGACCTAATCTAGAATGCCAAATGTTGGATGTTGAGTTTGAAGATATTGATCCAACAACATGAGGTGATGATGCGGTGGGAAGATGAAGTGAATTGAGCTCAAACAGCCTCCCACGTCTACGGCCTGTCCCAAGAGTCACTCCAGTCTGATGATCCTGTACATGACATCCAGAAGAAGTGAAAAGAACATCTAAACCAATATCACACAATTGACCAATAGAAAGAAGATTCAATGTAAGATTTGGAACAAAATATGTGTCTGGAAGGGAAAGATCTTTTGTCAAAATTGTTCCAGTATGAGTAGTTTTCATGGTGGAGCCATCAGCAGTTTGGATATTTGGGATGTGAGAATTTGGGACTTTTGTAGCGAACAATGAGGAATTATTAGTCATGTGATTACAACAAGCCGAATCAAAATACCATGAATTACGGTGTCACAGACATGGCAGTATGTGGAGAGTTGGTTTTAGACAGAACCTGTTTAAGTAAAGATTCTAGCTCACTAGTGGATGTTGTGGATGAATTTTCAGGAGTGACGGCGGCAGATTGATGTGGAGAACTTTTGAATTGTCGTGTCGGTTTCTTTTTACAATATTGTATAGAATAATGACCCTTTTCATGGCAATGTTGACACGTATGATTTCGAAGTTCAACACAATCTTTTGTTAAGTGCCCCTGTTGACGACAGAATTTACAAACCAAATATTTGGTGGTGGAAGACACAGCCAAAACAGTATCAACAGGATTGCGTTTGCCAATTCCGAGTCGTGTTTCTTCAGATATGAGCTCCGTAACTGCACTTTCAAGAGTAGGTAGAGGCACACGATGTAGAAGAGAAGCTCGAACGGGCTCAAAATCTTGACTTAACGCCATAAGAAATTGTATGAGTCGTTGTTCATCACGATACTTCTCGAATAAAATAGAATCTGCTGGGCATTTCCAAGTTGGTTCTGAGGCAGCCAATTGGTCCCAAAGTGATTGAATCTGGGAAAGAAAGTCTGCTACCAGTTGACCCGATTCTTGTTTTCTATCTGCCAATGAGCTAAGGATTTGGCATTGATGTGCAAGATCAGCTGTCGTATAGCGAGATTTCAACAAATCCCATACCTCTTTAGCTGTCTCGTACCGACCAAAATGAATACCGATTGATGGAACAGAAGAGTTTCTGAAGAATGTGATAGCTTGGTGATTTTTACTATCCCATTCTTCAAGAGGATCTTGAAACTTGGTGTTGGTTTCTTCGGTGTGTTCTGTCGGGATCGTAATGTCGCCAGTGATATAGCGCCAAATCTTTTTGCCTTTAAGAAAGCTACGCATAGCTTGAGACCATTCAAGATAGTTTGTACCATTGAGGGTGATCTGAATCGGAGAGACATTTTCATGTTTTTCCATCTTGATTTAGTGGACAGAAGAGGTTCTGAACAGAGAATTCAATATAGGCTCTAGGCAGAAGAACCAAAAATACGTATGAAAGGAGAGATTAATTTGTGACTGTTGCTGGTACTAGAGATCAAATGAGCCACAAGAAAGAACTAGGCTCTGATACCATATTCAAGTTCATATGTACATATAAGACAATATATGTGTATATGATGAAGAGAGTATTGAGGAAATATGAAAGAAGAATTCTATGTATTGATTGTGATTATTCTGTACAATAGAACACAACTATATATAAGTTACAGAGAGCAATCACTAAAATAAGCAATATGAATCTTAGGGCTACAATTATGGAGAGGAGAATCAGGGATGAGACTAATATTAAGGAGATGAATCTGCATAAGAGACTATGAGCTGTACAAAAGATCTTCAACAGTAAGAATGAACAGATTCCCCCATTTTGACATTGACCAGATGAGCACAAACAGAAAGCAGGCTAACTAAAGTTACAGAATTCGGCTTCTCTTTTGCTTGATTCATACCTATGAACACCGATAAGGCTTTCAATGGATGCTTGCTGCATAATTTGTATGGCAAGTAATTACAATAATGTTTTTCAAATTAAAAAGAAATTGAAAACTTTCCATGTATAATGGCAATAAATCATTTCCACAATCTTAAAGACTAAGACACCAAGCTCCCTTAATTTGAAGTGTGGTGCTACGTATTTTATTGGTTACTAGCTTATATACCCATGTAAACATGGGTATTTTGGATAATTATTTATGTTTTTAAAATTTTTAATATAAATTTAAGGATTTATTATGAAAAATAAATCAATGTGTTTTCATTTTTTTTGTGTTTTTATCCATTCATATTTTTTTTTTCCAGAAAAATCCTCTAGTTAATTTTTTTCGTTTAGTGAAGTTTGACTATAAGAACCCAGTTTTTCAGTCTTTAAAAACTCAGCCTACCAATTATAATCTGACTCTAATAGACTAATTTCGCAAAACCAAGAAAAAAAATTAACTTGAAGATTTAAAAAGAAAACATAGAGAGACAAACACAAAAACCGTAAAAACTTGTTGATTTTATTCGTAATAAACTCTAAAATTAAATATAAATTTAGTTATAAATAAAATTTTCTACTAAAAATAATTATCAAATTAATATTGAGTTGTTTAAAATTTTAATGTGTTTCCTTTATTGCATTCATGAATTAAATAGGAAAGTATTCAAAATAGATTTTTTTTTTATTAATAATAGATAAATTAGTAAATGAAATATTTAATTATGGAAAAAAGGCGGGAAAATGAAATTTTAATTGAATGAGGAAGCGACATGTGTCTTGAATTGTATTCTTTTATTAATATATATAGATAGATAGATATAGATTAATCATTTGGGATATAAGGAAAGCCATACCAAGAGACATAGCCAGCAATCATAGAACTCCAAGAAACCACATCTCTCTCAAGCATTTCATCAAACACTTTACCTGCATAGTCAATATTTCCACAGGCAGGATACATCCTTATAAGGGTGTTATTTATATATAGATCGGAATCAAAACCCGTCTTTAGAACTAGTGAATGCACTGATCCACCAGCTCCCAACATGTCGCATCGTCCACATGACTTGAGAACAAATGGATACGTGAATTTATCAGGTTTAAGATGAGTAGTTCTCTGTAGCAGGCAATGGAGTCTGAGTGATTCCAATGGTGTTAGGCTGTTGGAGTACTCTTTAATAATCGTATTCCATGCAAATAGAGGTGGGGTTACTGGTGAGTTGTTAAAGAAAAGTCTAGCCAAGTCGATGGAGATGGAAGACGAGGCAAGGATGAAATTTGATATGATAAATTCGTCGTGATTAAGAGCAGTCTTAAGGATCAAAGAATGGAGCTGGAGAAGATGGGTTGTAGTTTTTGATCGTTGGAAGAGGATGAGGATATGGCGGAAATTCATATGCCTTTACCACTGATGCAGCAACCATCCATTGAAAGCCTACTTGCTTCGTGTTTTTTTTTCAGTAACCAAGCACCGCAAGATTTGAAGACTTGAACCATCTATACCACTGTTTAACAAAATGCCAAGAATTTCATGGCAACATAAATTTGGGTAAATCACATGCGTTATATAATAATAATAATAATAATAATAATAATAATAATAAAAGGGGCACCACTAATTTTTTAGTTGCAGAACACACATCAATCTAAAGATACTCTTAAAAGTTACACATTTGTTTACCATGAGAGTCAAATCCTCAACATTAAGGTTACCTTTAACATCTGATACCGCTTAGCTAGAATTCGTTTGGTTAGGAAAAAAGGGCATCACTTGATAGTTGTCAAACGGAGTTACATACGTGACAAAGAAATTAGAAAGGAGGGGAGAAAGACACAGTTCATACCCACCCCACAACTCACAGTAAAAATCATACCCTCACCATTTTTCTCAAGTCACTTGGTCGACACACTCGTGATAAACCCTAACACAAGTTCTGTTGCCGCCGCATCACTAGTGCTAACCGAATGCTTCTTAGTGATGATGATGACGGTCGGTGGTGCCTAGCTAGCGACGAAACGTTTTATTCACTCCCGGGCAATGATGACTTCGGTAACCAAACCATGTAGACCGTCTAGCCGGTGACTAATGCATTTTTAGACGAGCTTAGTCATCGTCAGGGGCGGACCTAGTGTATAATTATGAGTGTCACTCGACACCGATATATTTTCAAAATACTGAGATACGTGTTATCAAAAACTCGAGTGACACCTAGGATTGTTTTTAAGTGATACCTATGAAAAATTTATAAAATCATTATATACATATCTAATTATATTTGTTGTTTTTATTACTCAAATTTATTAATATATTACCGAGTTTTAATCATAAAAAATTACAAGGAAAAAAAGCCCAACAAAAAATAAAACAAAAATAAACAATTAGCCCATATATAAGATTTTATTAAAAGCCTAAAAAAATACAGCCCAAACCTTTGAAAAATTCCTAATCGCTTTCATCAATTCATTGCCTTCAGCCATGCATTCACTGCTTCAGCCTTTAACGTTTCTGAGTTCTCGCCTCCTGTTCACTGTCTCGACGGCGACTGACGAGGACGGACGAGGGACGACCACCCTTCTGGAGTTGGTCTCTCTCTATCTAGTGTCGTTCTCATTACAAGTGTTTATTTGTTAAGTGAACATGATCATGACCATCATGTGTATTGTTTCGACCTTGTGGTTGCCATTGCAAAAAATTGTACTGATAACAAATTGATAACATCAAACATACAATGATCGAGACGAAGTCAGGTCTAAATTGTAATTTTGTTTGACAGGCCGGTTTTTTAACATTATTATTTGACTATGGAACTGGTTTTGCCAATTCTGGTATAGCATCAGTTTTTATGTAATATATCTATTTGCATCTTTTTGATTTAACATCTTCATCACATCACACTCATATAATCCTCTAACATCTCTTAATTTGATTAACATTATTTAATTAGCTTATTAATATAACTTTTATTCAAAGTTTAAATAACGAACTTTGGGATTAGAATTAAAAGTTACATTAAGGGGCTAAAATATTAATTATTATAAGCTGAGGTTAAGAGGTGTAAAACCAAAATCATTACACATAAACACGTTTCTTATTGTTGATGAATCATTCTCACTCTCTGCTCATTTCTCACTAAACACACACATGAACACATAGTTAAGCATCCTTCTCCTTCTCTCTAAAAATTGAAGAAAGTTTCTCATCGAAAAGGGCATAAAATCTCCAAATTAGTGTTCAATGTATGTGTCAAACAACAAATTAGACATATGCATGCATTCATTAAACATTATGATTGATGAGGCGATGAGTCCGAGACTTAATGTCTCGGACTGGTTGTGATCATTCAAACCATCAAATTGGAGTTTAATTTATGTCTTAAACATGTCATAAAATGTATGCATGCATCCATCTAAGATTTAATTAGAATTCTAAGGCAAAGAAGGTTGAAACATGAAAATAAGATCCACACCCAAAGACTATCAGTGTGTTTGATGATGACTGTTGTGTGTGTTCACTACAATAAAAAATGGGTTTAGTGACGAAAAAAATTTGGTCACTAACAGTGAAAATATGGTCACAGACGGTATTTAGTGACCAAACTTTGGGTGGTCACTGTTCGTCACTAAAGGTCCGTCACTAATTATTTTACAGTGACCAAAATATAATGGTCACTAAGGTTGTGACGACTAGTTTCGTCATTGAATTTCGTACTAAAAGTCGTCACTAAAAGTTGATTTGTGACCAACTTTAATGACCAAAAAGAGGTCACTAATTGGAGTTAATGACTCTTTCCGTTAACGTCGATTAGAGACCAAAATATTGGTCACTGAGTTACTATTAGAGACCAAAAAAAGTGGTCACTGGGTTATTCTTTCAGAGACCAAATAAAAGTGGTCACTAATTTACTAGTTTAAACCAAAAAAAATGGTCACTATCTTACCAATATTAATCAACAATTGGCCACAAAATTTCTACTAATTTTTAATTTGCAATAATTAAATATATACTAATTTGAAATAACTAAAATCTAAAATATTAATATCGTTCACATTAGGTAAGAAGTTTTCATACATACTAAAAATTACAGTACTTAATATTAGTAAAATCATTTTAATACAACCGATAGAGCTAACAAAGATAAGATTCACTAAGATAATCCAATAAAAATAACATTTACCAATATAATCCAACAAAAATAACATTCATTAGGATAATCCAACAAATATAACATTCCTAATGTGTAATGTCTAATGTTATAACTAACGAAAGCAAGAGCAATCCAAGTGCGTCATCATGTCTATTTTGTATCAAGATCACTGCAAAAATTATAAAAAAAATAATCAGTGATTAATAAATAATTATTCGGTAATTATTTTAAATTAATGTAAGACATGAACTTACATTTTTTTTTTGAGATTGCAATATTGATAAACGTAATAGTTCTTCCATCATGAATTCCATTTTTTCATTCATCTGATTATGTTTTTCTTGAAATAAAATTTGTTCTTCCTTAATAATCTGAAAAATCACAAGAGTTGATCGAGCGAGTAAGGCATGGATAATCAAAAATAGAAAACAGAACTTATTACCATACTAATTAAACAAAACCTGCCTACTTTGAGATCTTTGATCTTGATTGTTCTCTACTATAAACCAACAATAACGACTACATGGATCAGCTACTATCCAATACTAAAAAACATTTAGTATGTTATTATAATTACCTAGCTGTTATATGTGTTAATTAAGTATAAAAAGATGCACTTTGCAAGTCCTAACTTATTTTGCTTTTGAACTCAAATCCAAACTCTAGGACTGCTTTTGATATGAATTGGGCATAAAATGCATATATTGAACATTAAACTTCCTATTGAGTTTACTATTAACTAATATTGTGTAGATTAGTAGTACCGGTCATAATATTGATTGGGTAGCAATATAACTAATATCATCATGCAAATATACCAAAAATACAATCTTTTATGCAAGAATGCCATAATTAAAACAAACCCACGTTCATGAGATACCCACTAACTACTAGAATCAGTTACCTCAAACCTAGATAGATTATCTGTGACGACAAAACAATCAACACAAATCGTAAATGTGCCACTAACTAACATATTCATAACTCATAATCATTAGCTATATTGATCATAAAGATGTTCACAAGTCATAACAACAATACATCAACAAGATTAACAATGTTTCATAAGTAGCTAGAGTTTGGACCTTGTGCAAGGTAAGGTCTATCCTTATGTAAATGATGAAAACCGTATGCAACTTGTGCATCCATTCGTGTATCAAGTTTCAAGAAAGTTACATGGGTAAGATAGTAAAAAGCAAAAAAGCAAGTGAAAAGAATAAATACGAATAATATGTGTACTAATATAATAAATATACATGTGTGAATTCCCCAACAAATAAGGAAAGAAAAACATAACTATCCGTTAATTTCTAAACTCTGCAAAAAAACCTGCACAAGTTCAATTCTTACTCAAGATCAATGGCAGATCCAAGAATTATTGTTACAAGTTACAAAAATTCTGTACCAAGAGGTATAGCTGCTGCCGGTAGAACACGTCCCGTCCCTGTTTGTGAAGCTCTCCGAGGCATCCAAGAACCCAACCAATAATTGAGCACTAATAAGTGAAAAGCTTAATTAAGACTCATAAGTTATAGTTAAGACTCAAGTAGAAATGCAGAAAGGGAAAAAACAACAAATAACAGGTTGTTTTAAAAGTTATAGCTAAGACTGATTCACAGTAGTTTTTTAGTTGTTTCTTCCTACAATAATAGTATTATTGTGGGGAAAATGACATCAAATAGTTCTGAACTTTCGACTTTCTACACATTTATGTAGTGAACTTTTTTTTGTGCACATTTGGTAGTCAAAGTTTCAAAATTGTTCCAATTTGGTAGTTGGCGTACCTGTTAAATCGGTTGCTTCCGGTTTTGATGCCTACGTTGACAATTTTTTAATGACGTGGCTACCGTTTTTATATTATACCCGGTTTTATCTATAGCAACCCGTTTTTTAAAATCACCCGTTTTTATTACCCGGTCATAAACCCAGTTCTTACAAGTTGGATCGATCGTATGAAAAATGAACCGGGTTTACCGGGTGATTTTAAAAAACGGGTTGCCACATAGATAAAAACGGGTAGCCACGTCATTAAAAAATTGTCCACATAGGCATCGAAACCGGAAGCAACCTGTTAACAGGTACGCCAACTACCAAATTGGAACAACTTTGAAACTTTGACTACCAAATGTGCACAAAAAAAGTTCACTACATATATGTGTACAAAGTCGAAAGTTCAAAGCTATTTGATGTCATTTTCCCTATTATTGTGCAATACAATTATAGTCCTCCAACAGTACTGCAGGTTGGATTTTAAAATAAAATAATCTAAGCCCACTAGAATAACCTAACTATATGTCACAAATGAGCCCAATATGGCTTCTCCTTCTTTGCTGGACACAAATGAGAGGCGGACACAATCTGAGGAACATGGCAGCATGTAGTCAAACGCGAATAAGAAACTCAGCAGTCCAATTGATTTAATTAACCTAAGAAATTAAATGAAAAAATAGCCCAAATCAGTCTCCCTCTTCTCTCATTTCTGGAACTGGAAGTGGACATCAGTAGCCAGCCAGAAACACAGCACCACCGGTTGCTGGAAAAAAGACTCTGAGACTCAGCTCAAAGCCAAGTCTCGTGACCAGAATTTTAGAATCAAGAAACCAATAACCCACATATAGATAAGTGTAAACATATATCAGTCATAGAAATGTAAGTACCTTGTTGAGAAAATTGCAAATAATGAATGGTTATTGGTACCACTACTACAACTTGGTACTAAGCACACATTTGATTCTTGCTAAAATGGTTCCTTTCTGTCCATTTGTTTTTATGTGCATTAATGGAAATGTGTCCCACCCTTTTCAGAGCTCTAACCTATCTGCACTTTGTTGAGTCTTATCAGCTACCTAAATTCACCCCCAATTCATACCTGTGGTCCTTTGTCCTGTGAACTATGTTCATCCAAGATCTGTCCATATCCTCTATATAAAAAAAAATAGTAAATGATTATCATCAATTGCATGTATATTTGAAGGGTTGTTTTCTAAAGTCTGAATGAAACCAAACTAACTAGTATGTGTAACACAAAAAATATTAATAAGAAGGACACACTATAAAGTCAAAAAAATTGTAAGAAAATGTTGAAAACTGATTCACATGGATGTTTTTTTGGGAAAACTGATTCACATGAATGTTAAAATCAAAGCAAAAATTGCTTTTCTTAAAACTGATTCAGTTGAAATCATAATATTTTCTTTTCTTAAAACGAAATTATATAGATAATACCGGTTGCCTTAACACACTACACAAGCTAATAAAATTTATCTAGAATCAGTTAACAAGTGCAGCTGAAATGTAGTACATTGGCATACATAATGCCAAAATTATATAGATATACATAGTGAAACAAGTGGTGTTTGTGTTGTGTAAGGTGTGTATGTTTGTACGTATTGATCATTAAAGCCTTGAGACATTTATGTGTGCAGAGTGTGTGTGTCCAGGCTCTTGACCCCGAGACTATAGGCGATACAAGTGGTGTTTGTGTTGTGTGTGTTTGTAAGTACAAGCGTGTCTCATATGTATGTGTAAGCATCATTAATTCTTAAACTTGTATCATCTGTGTGTGTGTGTCCATGACCCCGAGACATTAAGTCTCGGGGTTTTGTATTATGAATAATGGAAACAGCAGCATGCATACGGATGATAGTAATGATGTGAAGTGGTGAGGCTTGTGTGTTGCATGGTGGGTTAGTCGGTTATTTTCACGGGTACGGGTCAATAGCGGTTAGTCGAATGGGTCATATGGATCCAATACTTTCTTCATGCACAAGTTGAATAAGGGAGTGCAGAGTGTGATTGACCGATTCTTAAGTGAAAGTTGGCTTATGGTCAAACATGCACCAGGTCTTTAGGTAGTAGTAGTTAGAGTTTATCTCTGTTTAATGTTGCTTTTCTGATGGCTATATATAGACTTTCCATTGATATGAATAATAACAATAAGCAAAAGAGAAATTGCTTTTCATGAAATACGTGCAGTTTACTTCAATACTATATCAGAGAGTGTATATATATATAGTTTTTCTTGTCCAAATCCTTTGTATACAGAGTGACTTGTTTTTAAGCTACTGATTTTCCAACATTGCATTGATCCATCAGACCTAGGCCTTGAATCCTCAGCCTTTGGTCTTGAATCCTATAGACCCCGAGACTAAGTCTCTGGGTGATCCTCTCAATAGTAAAAAGGTGAAAGTTGTTTACAAGTTAAGCTAATGCATTGTTGAGTCTTAAATGATTTATTGATCTTGTGACTTTGAATTGTGTAAGGTGTGTTCAATAATGTCAAATGTGTAGCACAAGTGTATGTGTAGTAAAGACCTTGACCCCGAGACTAAGTCTGGGGTGATCATCATTCTATATATGTCCAAAACAATTATAGGTCTAGAACTCAGGATGTATGTATGTGTTTAAGTATAGTTCAAAGCCTAGAAGCATTTGCATTAGTGTGTGTTGTGATCAAGTATTTCATATAAATCTAATGTGTGATTTTGGTTCGTGTGATGAAATTCGAAGGAATTGGAATTTAAATTTTAATTATTAATTTGGTTGATAGTGAATGTAGAACATGGTTTTTATTATTGGTTAGAGATGTTAGATGTAGGTCAGATTATAATTCATGTATATGTTAGATTCAAATTCATGTATATGTTGGAATTTAATTCATGTATAAGTCGGAAGGAATGTCAAATTTCATAAACAATGAAATTTGGTGGAAAATACATAAAACTTAACCTTTTACGATAGTTATCAAAAATGGTAAACAAACTATATAAATTTATATTCCAATTCCTTCGAATTCCATCACACGAACCAAACGTCATTAGTCTCATGATCTAAATGTCAAATTTACAAAACGCTTTTCAACCTTGCATTTGCGGACAATTCAACGGCAAATTTTCAATAAGGATAATTCGGAAGTGGAGGCAAAGGGGAAACAATGTCGAATTTGCCATCTCAAGTTTAAGCATGGAAATGATAATCGTCAACTAAAACTGTGCAGGCAACTTTGTTTTTAACAGTGGCGGACTTACTCAAGAGGGAGGGGTAGCCCGTGCAACCGATGAATTTTTATGTGTGCAACTTATAGTATTCAAAAAAAAAAATCATGTGTGCAACTTTATTTTAAAAAAAAAGTTGATACCTCAAAAAACAAGTTGATTACCTAAATAACTAAATAAGTAATTAATCAAATAATGAACTACATCCAATAATATTTCTAAAAATTAAAACTCAATAAACCCAATACTAAATTCTAAACCCATTAACCCAATATCCTTTTTAAACCCAACATTATTTTTAACCCAATTTCAAACTCAATGATAATTTTAATTTTTAAGCCCCATTCTTTTAAACCTTTTAGCCTTAACCAACTTTAAAAACAAAGGTAGAAGAAGCGAGAGCAAAAATTTTAGAACGCTGTTCTGATTTGTGCGATTGAAATGAAATATTTTCAATGGTGTCAAATGAAACTTCTATTCATCGATTCCAAAATATGAAAAGTCAAAGAAAGCAACTGTGAGAGGTAATTTCTTAACTTAATAACTTATATTTCATAATAAATTGTATTTTTACGCATTATTTGTTTTTTTATTTTATTTTAAGATTACATTTTTATTTAAATTATAAATATCCATGTGTTGATCCGACCCGAACCGAAAAATCATTTTAATTTTCGAACCGTGAACGCGAGAAACATTTGTGCAACGGGTCCCTTCGGTGGCCGGGTCCGCCACTGGTTTTTAATATGTGCATTCTGAAACCCAAACAGACAGAGGAAGTAAAAGACTCCCAAAATACAGCTGAGACAGATGAAGTTAAATTACCATCTTTTAATTAGTTTCTTACATTACATTAATTAATATTTACTAACACAACAACAAACCTTTGGCTCAAAAGTTTTACATCGATCATGGCGGTGGTTAAAAAATACTATGACCAATCAACTTCGAAACGCATGCAACTAAACTGCAAAGGGAAAAACAATAACTTATGACATCCACATGCAAGTTTTATACTATGTTAACTGTTAACCGAATCTGTATGGATACAGAATTACCTACCTTGTCGAAGACGCCAAAACATATATTATTGATCGACTTTCTTTAGGCCTTTAGCTTTCATAGCAACTCTTCTGTCATCCATCTCACCCCAATAACCAGAAAGAGAAGACACAGTAGCAGCAGATAGCACATAGTTTGCTCCTAGGTCTGGCTCGATCTTTAGCAGAAGACTCATCAGATTGTCGTCAAAACTAGTCCTACTTCCATGGTTCTTACATATGCTAAGCTTCTTCAGTCATTCCAGCTCGTCCAAACATGTCACCATGCATCCTAATGTTACATCGTTTTTTGGAATGAGGTGTTAGTTACAACAAAACAATGAATGTTTTTTAAAATCAAAGCACACTAGAATGTTTTTGAACGTTTTTTTGGAATGAGGTGTTAGATTGTCGTCAAAGCACACGTACTAGAATGTTTTCGGACTCATGAATTAGCAAGGAGGTGTTAGTTACAACAAAAGTAAGTAGAATTCCAATCTAACATTTTAGATACATTATTAAAACATACTTGGTTACAAATTCACATAAAATTCTGCTAGTTCCAACACTCAGCAACTCATTTTGTTGCACACGTATCATAAATTCTGCTCATTTTCAGATTTATCAAATTCACAAAACGCTTTTCGACCTCGCAGTTGCTAACATCAGCAAATTGGGTAAACTGTTCTTCCAATCAAAATAACAGGGATGATTCAGAAGGCAATCTCTCAAACTTGGCAGTGGCAGTGTTGATCACATGGAAGTGGATCGAAATAGTGCAGTAAGTGGATCGAAACAGTGCAGCATTGATTACTGGGTGAGGCTATGATTCGTCAACTACTCATCAAAACTGTGCAGCGACTCAGACATTTGTATTGCCAAACCAAACAGATCTTCGTCACCGATGATTTCTTCATAAGAAGACAACTCCATGCCTCCAAAACTCTTATCACAAAACATACATCCACCTTAAACAACACTGCAAAACTGGCCCATCATTTAATTAATTAGTTTCTTAAAGTTATACGTGTTCCTTTTAAGTTATACAGAAATACAGAATATATTCATGCAACACACAAACCATATATTTTCTCAAATATTTTACCTTAGGGTAATCGTTAAAATCCTATGGACAATCAACTTTGGAAAGGCCACTACACTGCAAAGGGAAAATCAATAAATAGAACATCACAACATGTTTGAATTATTAAAATTCAAATTCCCTAAAAAGTGATCAGAAAAATAATACCCTAACATATACTAAAAACAAAGAATTGCAAATCCCATCTACAGAGACCAATTCTGGCTTGATTTTCATCCAAATTTCAGAATTCAAACGGATTTAAGAAAATAATATATTTGTGTATATAACATTCACATCAAGTCCAATCCCCATTAATCTTAAATCAAACGGACTTGAAGAAAATAAAAGATTTGTTAATTAGAAGAAGCCTTAGGATTTTGTAACATCCTACTTTTTCGACTAATGCCACATAGGACTCACAGTCCACGTCATCAAATCATAAGCAATGTCATCAAGGGTTAAACAGCTAATTACTACTAAATATCAACATCGGACATAAGTAACACAGGACGGGAACCAACCCCCGTCAACAAAGTCCGGCAACCACGACATAAGTAAAGGTTACAGTCATCCATGAGTCACTGGCTAATAAGCCAAACCACAAAACATCAAGACTACTTACGAAAGTAGTCACTAACTACTGTCCACGCGGCGGGTTTCGGCTACTGCCCGCTGTATCCCTAGCCTCAGTCCTCGTACCTGAGATCCACGGTTAAAACAACAGTCAGCGGAAAGCTGGTGAGTTACTATGAACAACTTTAAACAGTTAATAAAATAGTTAGCACAACGTAACAACTGATAAACAACTCTACATGCGGCCGGCATCAACGGCCCGACGCCTCATCGGGAGCGACCCGGCACAGCCTGCATAGCCCACTCCACAAAGTAGTGGGTTGTCAGGTCCACTGAGTTGGGAATGACCCAACAGGCCTCTCTACTCTGCGTATCAACGACTATACGCGTGATCCACGAACTCTGCTCTGTGCTAACAAATGTCAACGTATAAAAGGATCCACATCGGACCCGGATAATAAACAAGTAAGTAACTCACCTGAAGCACGACTACAGTCCCGCTATCAACGACAGTATCTACAAGTCCCAGGCTTAGCTACAAAATCCTGGCAACAATAAACACAACTACACTGTAACGACTAGCTACGGAACTCATAACGACTATACTACTAATTTACGGACTCGACATCAGTTATCGGACTCAGACCCACGAGCGCGGCCAGGAGCGCGGCCACGATCGCGGTGTCGGCCGCGGTCTTGGAGCGCGGGCGCGATCCCACCGCCAGCGATCACCCTTAGCCGCCTCATCCTGATCGCGGGCGCGACCAGATGAGCACGGCCGCGATGCGGCGACGAACAGAGCAGGTTATGCTCTGTTTTTCGATTGCTACGGGAATCATTTCCCAATTCGATTCTACCCTTCTCAGGGGCTATAAATTAACCCCAGTTCACGATATGTACTTAATATAATGATTCAACTCATTTTGATATGATTTACCAACCTTAACGAGTTTCGGCAGCTAAATTAAGCTTCAATCTTGGAGTGGGATCGAGCTCTCCAATTTTGCTTGATTCTGATCTTCTCCTTACTTCTTTCTCTGGAGCTCAACTAGGAGAACACACATACACACACATATACTTCCTTTAAGTTTTGATAGAATGAAAAGAATGAAACATAATGAACTATATATACGTTTTCGGTCCCGAACTCAATTAAAACGGGTGCGATACTCATTAATCACTGGGTAAGCGCCCGTTAACCCAATTAATCTCGAATTAATAACTCGGGTTTAGGATGTCAATTAACTTATTAAAACAACCCCAAATTCTCAATTACTACTAGACCGGTTATTATCTCAACTGATTAAAATTACACGTAACAGCAATCAACTTTACTAACTCACGTGCAATCAATCAATTAAAATTCACCAACTCATCGAGGCAACTCTTAAAGCTAATAAATAAATTACACGTACCTGCTGCTAGATTCCGGATGTTACAAATCCTCCCCTCTAGAACTGATCCCGTCCTCGGGATCTCCACTCAGGTGAATAGGTGCGGATACCGCTGTCGCATGTCCGCCTCGGGTTCCCATGTAGCACCGGAACCCTTATGGTATCGCCACTGTACTAACACCAGTGGGATCTCCTTCTTCCGCAACTTCTTAATCTTGCGGTCTAGAATAGACTCGGGATGCTCAACGTATCTCAGCTGCTCGTCCACCTCAATTTCGGACATAGGAACTGTCTCCTCATGTGGGGCCAAACACCGTCGCAGATAGCTAACATGGAAGGTAGGATGCACCCCACGCAGCTCTGGAGGCAGCTCTAACCGGTAGGCCTGCGTGCCCACTCGCTCGACTATACAGAACGGCCCAATGAATCTCGGACTGAGCTTACCTCGCTTCCGGAATCGAATCACACCCTTCCACGGGGATACCTTCAGTAGTACCCACTCACCCACATCAAACTCTAACTCTTTGGTCCTCTTATCGGCATAGCATTTCTGGCGACTCTGAGCTATCTGTAATCTCTCTCTGACCACTGCTATCTTTTCACTAGTCTGCTGAATGATCTCAGGACCTGTAATCTCTTTCTCTCCCACCTCGGTCCAACATACAGGGGTACGACATTTACGACCATATAACGCTTCGAACGGAGGCATCTTAATGCTGGAGTGGTAGCTGTTATTATAAGCAAATTCAACTAATGGCAAATGCGAATCCCAACTACCACTAAAATCCACTACACAGGCTCGTAGCATATCCTCCATCGTCTGGATCGTACGCTCGGACTGGCCGTCCGACTGGGGATGATAAGCAGTACTCATCTGCACTCGAGTACCCAACGCTCGCTGTAAGCTTTGCCAGAAGGTGGACGTGAATCGAGCATCTCTGTCGGAAACTATCGAGGCTGGAACTCCATGTCGGGAGACAATCTCATACAAATAAACTCGGGCGAGCTGCTCCAACGTATAAGTCTCCCGAATCGGCAGAAAATGCGCTGTCTTCGTAAGCCGGTCTACTATTACCCATATCGCATCATATCCACGTGGAGTCCGCGGTAACTTCGTAACGAAGTCCATCGTGATATGCTCCCAACTCCACTGAGGAATCTCTAACGGTTGTAAGCGGCCATGGGGCTTCTGGTGCTCGGCCTTCACCTGCAGGCAAGTCAGACAACGCTCGACGAACTCAGCTATATCCCGTTTCATGCCGGGCCACCAATATAACGTACGGAGATCCTGATACATCTTCGTACTACCAGGATGAATAGCAAGGCGAGACTTATGAAAATCCTCTAAGATCAACTGTCGTGCATCACCGGCCCTAGGAACCCAAACTCGACCCTGTCTCACATACAACCCTCGAGAGTCAGTCTCGAACTCCTGTGACTGACCCAAAATGTGCTCCCTCCGGTGGTTCTCTGCACGCATCCCGATAGCCTGCGCCTCTCGAAGCCTCTCTATCAGGGTAGACGTCACCTCGACCCTGTAATTACGGGCTCGGCTCGAAGATCCGCGCTCCTTTCGACTGAGCGCGTCCGCCACCACATTCGCCTTACCCGGGTGGTACTGAACGTCGCAGTCATAATCCTTGATCAACTCTAGTCCCCGTCTCTGGTGCATATTCAGATCACGCTGGCTGAACAAATACTGGAGACTTTTATGATCAGTGAACAAGGTAAACGGTACCCCATACAGGTAATGGCGCCAAATCTTCAGCGCAAACACAATGGCTGTCAACTCTAAGTCATGGGTCGAATAATTCTTCTCGTAATCCTTCAACTGACGAGAAGCATACGCAATCACTTGGCCCCTCTGCATTAATACACATCCTAACCCTGTCCCCGAAGCATCAGTATATACGACAAAATTACTGGTGCCTTCAGGCAGGGCTAACACTGGAGCCTGGCACAATCGACGTTTCAGCTCCTCGAACACGAACTCCTGATCCTCAGTCCACTCAAACGGAACTGACTGGCGAGTCAAACGAGTCAACGGCACAGCAATCAAAGCAAAGTCCTGGATAAATCGACGATAATATCCGGCTAATCCCAGGAAACTGCGAATCTCTGCTACACTTCGGGGCCTCTCCCAGCTCATAACGGCCTCTATTTTAGCTGGGTCAACAGAAACGCCCTCGCCGCTAACGACATGGCCTAGAAACTGAACTTCTCGAAGCCAGAACTCACATTTCGAAAACTTCGCATATAGCTTCTCTCGCCGTAACACACTTAAAATCTCTCGCAGGTGCGCCGCATGCTCCTCTACTGATCGGGAATATATCAGGATGTCATCTATGAACACTATGACAAACTGATCAAGATACGGACGGCAGACCCTATTCATCAGGTCCATAAAGGCTGCTGGGGCATTGGTTAGCCCGAACGGCATAACCAGGAACTCATAGTGGCCATATCGGGTCCTGAATGCTGTCTTCGCTGTATCCTGCTCATGGACCTTCAGCTGATGATATCCCGAGCGCAAGTCGATCTTCGAAAACACGTTAGCCCCCTGCAACTGGTCGAACAAATCATCTATCCGCGGAAGAGGATAACGGTTCTTCACCGTTACCTTATTAAGCTCGCGATAGTCTATACACATCCTCATCGACCTATCTTTCTTTTTCACAAAAAGGACCGGAGCACCCCACGGTGAAGTACTTGGTCGGATGAAACCACGATCCAACAGCTCCTGCAACTGACTCATCAGCTCCCTCATCTCGGTAGGAGCCAAACGATAGGGTGCGCGTGCAATGGGAGTTGCACCTGGCACCAACTCTATACGAAACTCTACCTGTCTGTCCGGTGGCAACCCAGGTAGCTCCTCGGGGAACACATCGGGGAACTCAGAGACAACATCAACGGCCTCTATACTCTGCTTTTCCTTCTTCGCATCAACCACATATGCTAGGAAGGAGGAACAACCCTTGGCTAAACAACGACTAGCCTGAATCGCAGAAATGAGGCCAACACTGCCCCTACTGCGCTCTCCATACACCGTAATAACACGGTCCTCAGAAACCGGTAGCCGAATAATCTTCTTGGAACAAGCAATGTCTGCACGCTGAGAAGCCAACCAATCCATACCTACAATGGCATCAAAACTACCGATCTCTATAGGCAACAAATCGATCCTAAATGGATAGCCGTCTATCTCTAATATACACTGGGCATAAATATGCCTAACTACAGAAGCACTGCCATCAGCAAGCTCTATGACCAATGGCTCTGACAACTCAACAGGCAAAGCAGTAAAATATGCAGTAAAGGCAAGCGAAACAAAAGAACGGTTCGCTCCGGAATCAAACAACACTCGGGCACTATGACCATTTAAAATGAACGTACCCGAAACCACGTCGGCCGTATCTCGAGCCTCCTCCGCTGTCAACTGAAAAACTCGGCCTCTGGCTGGCGGAACAGTATCTCTGCGCGCTGAAGAGCCAACAGAACTCTGACCCTGTGCTGGGGGTCTCGAATCTCCCTGCCGCGGAGCTGTGCAATCTCTAGACTGATGGCCAGGTCGTCCGCAATTAAAGCAGAGCGGGTCTCTCGATGTACACCCTGACTGGGTGTGGCCGGGCTGACCACAACGGAAGCAACGCACATGGCGGGGATCACACTCCCCGGTGTGCCTCTGGCGGCATCTCCTGCAGAACCGCTCTCTAGTAGCCGACCCCGAACTCGACGCTCCTCCCCTCTGCTCGAACCCTGCAAAACGACTGCCCCTGTCATCGGGCCTGCGATCTGATCTCTGAGAAGACCTATCTCTGTGCCTATCTCCTCCCTCAGACTCTGCGCGTCGACGGTCGTCGCCTCTAGGCTGAAACTGACTGGGACGACTATCTCTGTCCCGATCTCTATCTCTACCTCTGTCAAAACCACCTCCCTGTCCAGCCGACTGAGTGACTCGTGGCTGCTCGACCACTGGATCTCTACGAGATAACTCGCTCTCTCGTCTACGAGCTAACTCGACTGCCCTGGCATATGTCGGAATGTAACCGGTATCAATAAACTCTCGAATCTCCTTACGCAATCCCATCAGAAACCGATTAATCTTCCGTGACTCTGTACTAATCTGAATCGGCGCGAACAAACTCAAATCGATGAAAATCTTCTCGTACTCATCCACCGATCGCTGTCCCTGAAATAACGTCAGAAAATCAATCTCTAGTTGGGCCCTACGGTCCTCAGGACAATACTGCTCCTCAAAGCGAGCCCTGAACTGACTCCACGTCATCTCGTATGCCGGTCCGTCTCCCATCATATCTCTGATCGTACGCCACCACTGCTGAGCGCTAGTCCGTAACTGGGCACTAGCAAAAGTCGTCATCTGATCGGGGTGGCATCCTGTGATACGGAAGGCCATCTCCATATCCTGTAACCAGTACATGGCCTTTACGGCCCCAGGCTCGCCGTGATACTCTGGCGGGTGGGCAGCAAGGAACTCCTTATATTTACACCCCTTGCCTGCCGCTCGTGATGAACCAGCTCCTGAATCTCTACCTCCGCCTGGACTCTGGGTCTGGGACTGAATACCCTCAACACGGCCTTTCTCGTAGGCCTCCTGTAGTCGTCGGGCAAACTCCTCGTCTGATACCCGTCCCCCAGTGGGACCCTCGGGTCTCTGCTCGTCTGTCATAGAATCTCTGCATAATACAAACAACATTACTATAACGACAATAATATAATTCTACAATCTCTTAGACCTACTCATCAGAGATCAAGCCCAAGGATCTAGACACTGGTTTAAGCCTAAGCATCACTAATGATACTTAAACCTTAAACTAATGCTCTGATACCAAGCTGTAACATCCTACTTTTTCGACTAATGCCACATAGGACTCACAGTCCACGTCATCAAATCATAAGCAATGTCATCAAGGGTTAAACAGCTAATTACTACTAAATATCAACATCGGACATAAGTAACACAGGACGGGAACCAACCCCCGTCAACAAAGTCCGGCAACCACGACATAAGTAAAGGTTACAGTCATCCATGAGTCACTGGCTAATAAGCCAAACCACAAAACATCAAGACTACTTACGAAAGTAGTCACTAACTACTGTCCACGCGGCGGGTTTCGGCTACTGCCCGCTGTATCCCTAGCCTCAGTCCTCGTACCTGAGATCCACGGTTAAAACAACAGTCAGCGGAAAGCTGGTGAGTTACTATAAACAACTTTAAACAGTTTATAAAATAGTTCGCACAACGTAACAACTGATAAACAACTCTACATGCGGCCGGCATCAACGGCCCGACGCCTCATCGGGAGCGACCCGACACAGCCTGCATAGCCCACTCCACAAAGTAGTGGGTTGTCAGGTCCACTGAGTTGGGAATGACCCAACAGGCCTCTCTACTCTGCGTATCAACGACTATACGCGTGATCCACGAACTCTGCTCTGTGCTAACAAATGTCAACGTATAAAAGGATCCACATCGGACCCGGATAATAAACAACAAGTAAGTAACTCACCTGAAGCACGACTACAGTCCCGCTATCAACGACAGTATCTACAAGTCCCAGGCTTAGCTACAAAATCCTGGCAACAATAAACACAACTACACTGTAACGACTAGCTACGGAACTCATAACGACTATACTACTAATTTACGGACTCGACATCAGTTATCGGACTCAGACCAACGAGTGCGGCCAGGAGCGCGGCCACGATCGCGGTCTCGGCCGCGGTCTTGGAGCGCGGGCGCGATCCCACCGCCAGCGATCACCCTTAGCCGCCTCATCCTGATCGCGGGCGCGACCAGATGAGCACGGCCGCGATGCGGCGACGAACAGAGCAGGTTATGCTCTGTTTTTCGATTGCTACGGGAATCATTTCCCAATTCGATTCTACCCTTCTCAGGGGCTATAAATTAACCCCAGTTCACGATATGTACTTAATATAATGATTCAACTCATTTTGATATGATTTACCAACCTTAACGAGTTTCGGCAGCTAAATTAAGTTTCAATCTTGGAGTGGGATCGAGCTCTCCAATTTTGCTTGATTCTGATCTTCTCCTTACTTCTTTCTCTGGAGCTCAACTAGGAGAACACACATACACACACATATACTTCCTTTAAGTTTTGATAGAATGAAAAGAATGAAACATAATGAACTATATATACGTTTTCGGTCCCGAACTCAATTAAAACGGGTGCGATACTCATTAATCACTGGGTAAGCGCCCGTTAACCCAATTAATCTCGAATTAATAACTCGGGTTTAGGATGTCAATTAACTTATTAAAACAACCCCAAATTCTCAATTACTACTAGACCGGTTATTATCTCAACTGATTAAAATTACACGTAACAGCAATCAACTTTACTAACTCACGTGCAATCAATCAATTAAAATTCACCAACTCATCGAGGCAACTCTTAAAGCTAATAAATAAATTACACGTACCTGCTGCTAGATTCCGGATGTTACAGATTTCATGTGATTAAATCACAAAAGAAGTTAAAATTGCTTACAGTGAATCGGCAATGAGAAATATCAGAAAACGTAACCCACTTTCATCTTCCGCCATGATTTGTGTTAAATTTCTGAAATAACAGTCGCTGTTTATATATAAGAATCATCCCAAATGTCCATTGCCTCTTTCCCTTTCTCTGATTGGCCGTTTCAATGTAATTAGGATCACGATCCATCACAAAAACATAGAAATCTCGAGCATCAAATTATAAATATTTCTTACCACAATCGTATTACAGCATTAAATCATGCTATCAACAGCTAATAAAATTAAAATTTATTGGTTTGTGTGGATCCCACAATTTAATAATTTTTCCTTAATTGCAAAATAAATGACTTGATATTATTTATCTAATTAATATAATTGATTTTCAAGTTAATTCATATATAAATTTAATGATTTTCTAAATGTTTTATGTTTCCAAACTGTTTGAACCGGTTTCAATATAAAGAGTCACATAGAATTTGAAGGAAAAATTAAAAACAATTCATTCTAAATCTTGGTTTTTTATCCTCTTTATTTTGTCAAAAAATTTAGAAAAATAAAATTTATATTGAATTCCACTCAGAATTTGTGCTCAAACTCAAATATAAAATATTTCTATAACTAACATTAGTGATCATTAAACGCACCGTTTTGATTTCACCAATTTTCTTCCGATTTACATTGTTTACAGAATCCTGTATTTTGTATTAAGGTTTAGATTTGGCCCCTACACTTTTAATTTTCTAAAATTAGTTATTATTATCGAGGTTTACATTCAACATTGTTCTTTATCTATTAACTTTAGTTAAAATACTTATTTTGGAATTGTTTATATTTATACCCATTCTAATTAAAAATTATTAACAACTCTTTATTTTAATGAAACAAATAGGTATAAAAATATAATAAAAATATTAATATTTTTAATCAATTAGAAACAAAAAAATAAATACAATAAAAACCATCTACACTAATATACACATATATAGTTAGTTATATACATATACCCTTTTTATGAATGAAAATATTTCGAATTACATTGGTTCGTCGTTTTTCCATTTCGTTAAATTGGAAATCGAAATGGTATATCGTTTTTTCTACTAAAATAGTAAAATTAGATTCTTTGGTTGTTTTTTATACGTTTGGTTTAATCGAAAATCAAAATGGTTATTCGTTTTATCCGTCCAAAATACTTAAATTTGATTGGTTTTTTATCCTATTTGGTTAACTATATTTCGTTTGAAAATTTAAAGTGTTCGTTGTTTTAATTTTAAATGTTCTCGCTCGAAAAAACAACGAACCATTTCGGTTTTCAATTTAATCAAACGAAAGAAACAACCGCTTAATCTAATTATTAATGTTTTTGACCAGAAAAAACATTTAATAACTTTAATTTGCAATTTAACCAAACGAAAAAATGACTAACCAGTTTTAAATATTTTTGCTCAGAAAAAATGACGAACCATATTAAATTTAAATGATTGAAAATAACGCCAATTGATTTAACTTTAAATGTTTTCAATCGGAAAAATGAAGAACTCTAATTTTTAATTTAACCATAATCCATCTATAGAATTCTTTCATCCGTTATAAAAAATGACTAACCAATTTTAATTTAACCGAACGGGAAAACAATTAATCCATCTATAAAATTTTTCCGATAAGAAAAAAGGACGAATTATTTCACTTTTTAATTTTTTATAACGGATGAAAGAATGAACCTTTTTAAAAGCTTAATAAATATTGAGTTCTATATTTTTTATCTTCATATTTGTAAATGAAAGTACTCAGTTTGTCCATCAACTTCTTTAATATTTGATTAAATATTTAACTATTGAAAATTTCTGCATCTACCTCAACTTGAGAATTAAATACAATGATTCATTTTGTTTTGTTTTTTGTTTTTTGCCTTTCGTCTCACAAGATGTATATAAAACATCAACTTTTGTTATTCATATTTTTGTGAAAAAATGGGTTTAATATGAAAAAAACCAACATGTTTTTCATATTTTTGCGGTATAGCATCTTCGCTTTACTTTTTACCAACAAAATCCATAAGTTATTTATTTGTTTGTGATTTTTGTAATTATTCTTTTTTTGCCAACAAAAAAAACATTAAATATGAGGGTTTTTCCTGTCATGGAAAAAAATAATTTTTTTCCAAAAATTAGAAAGAAAACAATAACCCGAGGACTTTATTGGGAAAAAATAACATGAGGGACGAAACCAAAAAAAATGAAAACATATTGTTTTGTGCATATAAAACCCTAAAAAAACAATATACTTTAGACAACATCAATTGAATCATACCAAATTCATAAAAAAATAACATGTAATCCACTAATGCTAAACTATTTTCTATTTCTTAACATCATATTTTATTTTAAGAGACAAAAACTACATATTTTTTTATGGATACCCGCAGCAACGTGCGAGCAACCACAACACTAGTTCATAACAAATAACAGTCATCAATTAACAAATAACTTCATAACAATGAATAATTAAAATCCAAAAAAAAATCAAAATTAGAAGCTACCCATGACTATTTATAGAATCATTTATGTAGAACAAATTCAACAAATAACACTTTTACTAGCAACTATATTCAATTGAACTTGTAAACTATCGTTTGAAATAAAAAATAGAAATTAAGGTTTTGAGTAAGTAATTGTACCCAATGTGCTTATGGGGCATGCTGATAGAATGCGATTATGATGGATATAGGATAGCCGACAACAATACCTCCTCGGAAGCTGAAAGCAAGTCAAGCAAGTCAACAAGAGCTAGAAATAGAACGAGAGCAAGAGCGTAGACATCCTTCTGGAGTAGAAGTGCTGAACGAGGGGCCTTACAAAAAATAAAAATAAGGTTGGAGTGAGGTGGACTTTTGGACTGATTTGTACATGTCATTGGTGGCCATAAGAAAAAACCACTGAGGGCCTTGAGTTTTTTGTACTAGGTTTCAAAACAATGAACGAATACTGACAAGTTAGTGCACTAGGATAACATGAGCTCAAACGATTAAAGTTATTTTATCGTCCACATTTCTTTTGCAATTTCTAATAGTCTTACAAAAGAATACACACCACTGAACCAATATATTGAATCATAGATGTTACCTCATGGGAGTGATTAAATTGCTATATATGAACAATCAACTTGCTTGGTAAACTTGGAAGGACAACTACAAGGACAACTACACTGCAAACGGAAAACCCATAAAGTACAACATAAAAAAGTTGGATTTAATAAAAATCAACAATCTTAAAACAATCTAATGGATCTAAAAGAAAACAAATGATTTAAATATCATTCAATCAGATGCAAAGCTATTTATAAACTCAAGCTTTCCAAATAAATAGAAATTTCGTTAGAAGCCTTCGGATTTCAAGTAATCGATGTACACATCATAAGAAAGAAAAAAAATGCTTACAAGGAATTGACAATGACAAGTATGTGAGATTGGTGGCAAAGTTGAGCATGCAACCCCCATTTCTTCTTCTTCGGCCACGACTGATTGTTAATTATATTTGTGAAATGGAATTCGCTATTTATCCCCAACCATGGCCTTTGCTCTTTTCTGATTGGTGGTTTCTTCAAGTACGCATAACGATCCACCCAAAAACATTTAGAAAATATAGAGCACATCTAAAGTTCACCACCAAATCATAGCCATTTACTTTGCAATCACATCGACGACTAAAATTACATTAAACGGGTGGTGGATCATGATTCGGATTACAAATAATTTGCCAATCAGAGAAAATGGGTCATTGGGTTTAAACATGTACACGTCTTATTGGTAGTTTTTTTTATGTAAAAAATTCCTAACTTGCCTTTTTTTTTTTCTAATTAAATCATCCAATCAAGCTTGTATGTTATAGGTTGCAAACCATTGATGTGCATACATGATACACATGTGATAAAAAATGTTTAGATGACATAGTTAGTGGTATCCATATGGCAAATATGTAAAAACATTAATTTTTTGGATTTCAAAAATATACAAAGAGTTAAAGAACTGGTTAAAATAAAAACATCAAAATGTCACTCACTTCTATCTCCGGCTAGAAGTCCTTGACTCCACCCCAACTCCCCAAGCCCCTAACTTACTCAAAGAAACCCCACCGACCATAACTCCAAGTCTTCGATCTCCAATCAAAGCACCATCCCCTCTGTCTTATTATGTGTGTTATTCAATTCGTATGTTTGGATACGTTGTTGGCGAAGATCTGTTCATCTCGCTTTGTCTGCTTCGATTTCAAAATTCAAACCGTGCAGAATTTATTCTTCTACATTAAATAATCATTTGAAATTTAGTATTCATCCATTATGAAAAACAACTTCCAGACTATAAAAAAAAAAAATTGATCCTACTATCAATTTAGTCATTTAATTATCATTATTCGGACTTGAAACTATTGCAATCCAAATATAACTTGACAAAAACCTTTGTTATTTTCTCTTGGCTAAAAGTATGTTTTGGGTTATTTAGTTTAAGATTTTATATTTAAAGTGATTTTTAGAAAACAATTGGCCTTGAAACTTTTTCATTCAAATTAATCATTAAAAGTTTTTATACCTTATAAATGGTAATATTTTTCACTTCAAAATAATGTGTATATACTCATTCTATATTAATGTAACATTCATCAACCAAATTACCAACACTAGAAATTGTAGGAGTAAATGTTTGATACCAATTAAAATAAATTTAAAATATTATTAAAATGCTTCTGAACTAATTGTAGGGATGGACATTTGGACCAAACTGGATGAAAAAAACAGAAACAAAAATTAGCTTTGAGAAACGACTTTGGTTCGATCGGGTTTTTTTTCTTCTGGTTTTTCGGTCCTCGAACACGTTGAAACTGATATAAGTCTCATTACAGAATATGTACAACAAACAAGTAATAATAAAACATGTAGTTTGAAATTTATAATATAAAGAAGAGTAAGATTATATATAAACTCAAAACGAAAATATTGCTACCATTTGTCGTCGACTTCTACAAGTGAGGCGGTAGGAATTTTTTTGTTATTTTAAACTGTATTGCCTTTTTAAATTCGAGTTTGCGCAGGGTTAAAAACCAAAAAACATGTGATTCGAACATGGAAAACCGAAAACCGATTTGGGGGCTTTTATGGAAACTGTAACCGGACCAAATTATATCATAGCGGTTCTCGACGGGGCTGGTTTTCGGGTATGTTTGGTCCGGTCCACGTTTTTTGTCCATAGTGCTCATCCTTACGAAATTGAAATTATAAGACTATAAAATAAATCACACTACTGAAAATAAACAAGACTACTTGTGGTTAACATGATCCCCAAAAAACATATTCGAGTGCACTTTCCAGGACAACAACAACCGAAGCAGGACAAGTGTGTGTCACAAACTTGCTCGAAAGTTCTTTAGAATTCCTTGTGTGCTTCTATATGGAAAAACGCAACAACTTTACACCTAAAGCGTGTATGAATTTAGTAAACCGTGTTACTTTCTTCTATTTTCCTATAGAAGATGAGGCGAAAAGCTTTTTGTCCATTTAATTGTTATAAAAAGATTTAAAAATTACATATAGCATTACGATTTACTATCAATTAAAATGAGAGAACTAACAGACGTAAAAGCTCAATAAGCAAATGTTCCATGGGCCCATACTTGTGAAAGACACTACAAAAAAATGGCCTTTAGTGACATAGTTAGCGACATTTTTAGCGACGTTTTTTTTATGTGAGTGACTTCTTTAGTGACATCAAAGGCGGTGTCGCTATAAATGTGTCGCTGATTTTAGTGACATCAAAAGACACGTCGCTAAAATTTTTGACACCTTTAGCGACTTCCGGTAAAAGTGTCGCTATCTAGAATTTTGTCACTATTGGTGTCATTGTTTGTGTCGCTGTTCTTTAATTATGTCACTAGTATTGTTGTAATCTGTGTCACTACTATCCCATGTTGTTACTGCCTGAATCACAATTTGTGTCGCTATTTTTAAATGATGTTGCTAGTTGAGTTATTGTCTATGTCACTATTTTTGGATGATGTCGCTACTTAAGTAGCTATATGTGTTACTGTTAACGAAGGTTGTTGCTAATGACACGTGTCACTGTTATTGGATAATGTTGCTAGTTGTGTTGCTATCTATGTCGCTATTATTGAATGTTGTTGCTAGTTGTATCACTATTTATGTTGCTATTGTTGAATGTGTGACGCTATTATTAAATGATGTAGCTAATTGTGTTATTGTTTGCATCACTATTAATTGATTAATGTTGCAACATGTGTCGCTATTCTTGAATTGTGTCACTACTCATGTTACTGTATTTGATTTATGTCATTATGTGTGTCGCTATTTGAGTCACTGTTTTTAAACGATGTCGCTATTATTATTATTATTATTATTATTATTATTATGTTAATATTGTTGCTATAATCTATCAAATTATCATAACTATATTATTAACAATTATATTATATCAAAAACTAAAATTGAGGAAAGTCTATCTTTTATTTATTTCATCAAACTATATTATTAACAATGATTTTTTCATTAAAAATTAGTCTATTTGTACTTAAAACAACAAAACTGTTTTATGTTAACTATACAATCTATGCTCTTCTTAGCTGATACCGGAGAACGTCTAGAAGTCTTTCAGCGGCCCTTGCATATTTTCAGTCACCATGAAACTGCCAGAAAATGCTGCAAATAGAGAATAAATCTATTAAACGCCCAAAAAAAAGTTTTAAAGAATAATCATAAAGTAGCTTTAAATAGCTAGAAAGTCCCACGGAAAATTTTGAAACACAACTTCAAATAAGCAACAGAGATTTTCTGTAAAATATTAGTAGAAGACACAACAACTAAAGATCCTTAAAACTGCAACGATCAATCCAAGGCCATGGATGTTGTTCTACCTTTGAGCCAAAAAAAAACTTCATAGAAATACGACACAACTAAGTTTCATAGAAAGTTTAAAGTATGACAACCCACGACAATTGACATGCAATAGTGTGTTATTAGTTTCCACAACAAATAATAACAGATATATTCTTTCACTAAAAATATTAGAAATCACACTAAACACCAGGCTTCACAACCATCCAGATCAATGGATCAACAAACAAATAAGGGCATCACAAACAATTAAGAGCAAAAATTACCTGACATAAAGAGCAACCAAACATGTTATTTAGCTCTGTTCTCGAGACACATGTCACTGAATTTCATAGGGAACTAGCAATATATTTTACAGCATTGAAAATGTCATCCTTAGTACCCACCCCTGATAAAAACAAAGAAAGAAACAAATGAACATATAAATTAAAAAGAACATTGAAAAATACTGAAGTATATTCAAGATGGCATACAAAACAAAAAAATGGCTAAAATATTGTAACAGATATAGACATACGTATACTCTAAACCTGAAAACATGAAGATACATGAAGGAAATTTGAAAGCCAATTACCCAAAATTTTGATGGTTTCACAATGGAAATAATATGAATACCTAGCTAATCTTAATAATCTATAATGAATTCATCTTGATGGGGTTTTTATTCGAATCTTAGTTTCATAGTCCAATTGAGATCCAAAATAACTCAATTTTACATTTCAGGGATGCATCAATAGCTTATCAAATTGCATATCCAAACCATCGTAAACCAGAGACACAAATAGCAATTAAAACAAGTACTCAACTTGGGAAAAAAAAAAGTCACGCAACAGCTAAAATTGTATAAAATAAGCAAGTGAAAACACTTGCAACTTACAAGAGCCAAACATAGCTACAATTTGCCGCCTACAAATCATTGCTAATAAGCACTAAAGCACGAACCTCATCCATATCACATCCCCACATAAATGCAAAACTTGAACAACCATCAGCAAAACTCCAAAAGAATCTGCCAAAACAAGCAGCAAGTTGCAGCCAAAAAGTGACTGTAATTTCATCTCAATTATTATACTAATATTTGGCAAAATCAACAAAAGTGTGAGCTTATGTTAAGTTACATTTTTACCTTTTTGGTGAGTGTGTATGCACGTATATTAAATACAAAATTGAGAAGGAATATAATCATACCTGTGATCGAGCATTGATAGAAGTAATTTAAATGATGAATTGTTGAGCGTATTTGTAGCTAAAGAACAAGTAATAATTAACAACAATAACTACTAAAGTAACTAAACTACTAAAGTCTAATATCAAAGTATCAATCATCAATATGGATCAAACATCAATAAGTATCAAAATTCAAAACAACTAGTATAAAGTTCAATAGGAACAGCAGTAAGCATTAAAGTTCATAGGAACAGCTTTAAGTAATAAGGATCAAAAGTCCCACTATAAACAAAAAACCATAAATAGGAACAATAGTAAGTATTAAACTTCAGTAAGGATCAAAATTCAAAAGTTCAGAACAGAAAACCAATTGATGTAGAACGCTAATCCAAATGAGAGAAATTCGTGATTGTTAATCAATTGGGATCGTATGAAACGTAAATTGGGATCGATTCGTCAATTGATGTAGAACGCTGTATAGTCGTACCGAATCGCGAACCTTGGAGCGATTGGATCGCGTGTTCGTACCGCGATTGGGATCGCATCGACTGTAACGCGGAACATGCCTTAGGTTTTTAGCCCCCAAATTTGTTTCTCCACTATTTTAAACATTTTGGTTCTAAACGTGAACAAGCTAACTATTTTTATTCATATAAATCATTTTTTTATATGTAAACATATCATCTTCAAGAAATTACAGAAACTCACATTTTTAACTTCCAGACATATATACCAAATACCAAATTCCAGTATTACATCAAGTTTCACACAAGTATTTCTTCTAAAATCAACCATAATTCCAACTCAGAAGATTGCAACCGAAACAAACACCATTTAGTGGAAAATAAAAATATACCCAAACCTGTTACCAATAGGTAAGCAAAATTTTGTCCAAATATAGTTATATGAGCTTGGTTGGTTCAATGCTGATTTGCTTCTTGATAATAAGTTTAGCATCTACTGGTTGGTTCATTTTTAGTCAATGTTCTGCTGGCTTAGAATTCATCAGAACTCCACTTGTATTGATTGGGCTTGATCTAGATTCAATGTTGAAGGGTTGACTGGTTATCCTTCGCCAATTTAGTTTTCATCATATTTGTTTTTATGCTCTGTTTCTTAGGTAGTCAATTTGTTTTCATCAGGTCAAATTTCAGTATCTGTGGTGATAATATGGGCAGCTACAACAATATAAAAGAATCACCTTTACAAGTCTATTAGGTTTATTCAAGAATTCAAACTACATCGAAACACATTTGTTTTCTAAAGACTAAATTCTATAAATTAGCTCTGCATAAATATGAGTAAATGGTAAAGAAAAAGTAGAACTTATTCTCATCATATCATGACCTAAATTCTACATTTGAAAGAAACAATCATATTTCATATAATTTTTGAAATATAAAGTCTCAGGCGCACTATTGGCCTCAATTAGCCATCCTCACACAAAAAATTAAACAAATTACACTATTAACTTCTAATTCAAAACTGAAGTGAAATATTAATAACAAGTATTAAAATTGTACCTTTGGAGATTGTTGTTGACTTTGTGTTTGAATCCAAAATGTGGATTAACCTAACATTCCATTAGTTTTTTCGGTTGTGATCTTGCTCAACGCCTACTATACAATTTGCCAACAAGAAGTACTAATAAGACAAGTAATCATTCCTTGACAAAGAAAAATCATTCAAGTTAGTGAAATATGCATATATACATATATACATTACCAATGTACATAGGCAAAAGTGTAACATAAACGAAAGAGAACAATCGGCCTCGAAGTGTAAAATGGAAACAACCGTAGATTGAGTGGTCAACCTTAGAACTCAATGTGATAATGAAGATAGATTATGAATATATACGATTGATGATACAATTCTTGTTCATGCATTCGTATGCTAAAAAAACCTATCCTACTGAATATTGCCCTAATCGATCAATCCTTTTGTTTAATATATTAGTGGTCGAACATAAGCAAATAGGAACACATCTTCGATTCTTCTATGGATCGAGATAAACCTATTCATTGGGAGCAAAATCTCATTCAATGGAGTTTTCTGGAGCAAATCTGGTTCGTACGAAACAAAACAATGTTTGATGGGGAAGATTGAGTTTCTTTGAAGTTCAATGGAGGAGATCGAGTATAATGCTTTCGATAGAGCAGATAGATCCATAATTGGAAGTTGGTGAACCCGCATTGTTGTTTCAAAGGAGAATGAGCAGATAAGCAAAATTGATAATGGTCAATGGGTAGGACTTGGGAGCAAAATCGAAGATGGGTCTAGGGCTCCAGGCAGCTATTCTTTTTAATTTTATATTAATTTCCTTCAAAATTATTCACGATTATTTTTGTTTTCAAAAATAGTCACGATTGTTTGGGTGATTTTTACTTTTCATTTTTTTCAATTATTAGGCAACCAATACAATGCAATAGGTAATTTTCACACTTTTCATTTTAATTCTTAATTTACCAAAATACTAAATTAATCATTATTTAATTCAGCGACACAGTTAGTAACTTGTGTGTAGACGTTGCAAATTCAGCGACATACATAGTGTCTTATACATGAGTGTCACAATTCAATGACATACACAACGTCTTGTATATTAACGTCACAAAAATAGTGATAGACATAGTGTCTTGTATATAAATGTCACAAAATTAGCAACACACTTAGTGACCTATACACGGCTGTCACAAATTCAGCGACACACATAGTATCTTTTATATAAATGTCACAAAATCAGTGACGTGTATAGATACTTTTGTATGTATGTCACAAAATTAGCGACGTGTATAGTGAGTTTTACATGACTGTCACTAAAATAGCGACACACATAATGACATTGGTGACTTGTTCATCACAAAAACTGTCACTACAGATGTAACTAATTTGCGACATGCAAATACATGTCGCTAAACTTGTCGCTGAACGACATTTTTCTTGTAGTGAGAATGTTTTCCGGTTAATATTTCTATATTTTCATTGCACGATAAATGCAATACGTACAAATTAATGCACAATATATTATATATTATAGAATTGTATATAAAATAAAAAGTGATAATTATATATAATATAATACAAAATAATATATTTTTATACTTTAATAATATAATGTAATATAAGATGATTTTTAATATACAATTAATATATACAATATATTATTATATAATATTATAACAAATATAATAACATTTTATATAAAAATTAACATAAAATGAACACTAATATTATTTTTAATGGTTTGTGTGTAGGATAAAATAAAATACTGAAATTTTATTTGATTGAATCTTTTAAAGTTTTAATTTGATTGAATTTAAGGTTTATATATACTTTGTGGTATGTGAAATTTTAGTTACGCTATTTGATTGTTGAATATTTATGAAACAATTGATAGTGATTCATCGAAAGTTTATGCATTTATGAACTATTAATTCTTGATAATTTATTTTGCTAGAAATATGCAGTGTTAAAATTTGAATTATAATTGTTTATCGTAGGTTTATAAATAACTATCCGTGGAAAATTTTTTGAAATGGAATTACCAAAAATAGTAGTAATATTAAAGATAGACGATCTACGAAAGTTAATGAAATTAACCCAATAAATTTGAAAATACTACACAACCATAAGCAGACACAAGATAACGTTTTAATTTATCTTTCTTAAATAATTATACTTTTATTCATAATATTTTATTTATTTAATATTTTAAAATTATTCTGAGCTATTTTATATTATATAAACTCATTGTTGGTCCGATTCAACCAATCTAACTAACAAAATTTTAGAAAAGGTATCACGACAAAAAAAATTTTGTAATGAACGACAGCAAAACCTAAAATATGCTTATACCTTTCACTAAAATATTCTTTAAATTAAGGGAGTTTTCTAATGATACAACAGATAAGGCGTTAGTTACAATAAAAGTAGAATTCCGATAGATCTAACATTCTAGATACAAAATTAAAATGTACTTGGTTAGAAATTTACGTAAAATACTGCTTGTTCCAACACTCAGAAGGATCAAATGCATTCTCTTATTTCTTGGATAGAAAGTTATATAGAAGGGTTAATTACAATATAAGGTAATATATTATCATTTTTTTTCTATTTTAGGTAACATCAAATTTTTTTTCTTCAGTACATTAGAATAATATATTAATTAAAATACATCAATCTAGGTAATAATACCACATAAAAGGTAAATTATACTAAGTTTTTCATTGGGTCATCAAAGCTATTTGATATGTTATTTCACTAGACAATGTAATGTAATACTTTTTAAATATTATTAGTTACCAGATGAGACAATTCTATATTGATTGATATATTTTCATAAGTAGAGCTGCTCTTCATTGAAATAAAAAAATTAATATGTTACCAAAATTAGAACAATATATTGTGACCATATGATATCGTTTTTCGTAGTCAACCATTATATAGAATGATGAAGAACAATATTGAAATGTGATGAGTTTTAACAATATATCTAACCATCTATAATATATACACATTTACAGAGGGAGTTACAAGAAAGTGGACGGTGAGGAAATAAATCGAAATAAAAGTGTGGTTAATATCCCCCTCAAGCGAGACAGTGGCGGTCCAAGGCAAAGCATTGTCTGAAAGTGCTTGAACAGAGGTCGAGGGAGACTTTTGGTAAAAATGTCCGCCAATTGAAGTTTGGAAGGTATAAAACGAGTTTGCAGTTTTCCCGCAAGGACAAGTTCCCTTAGAATATGATAGTCGAGTTCAATGTGCTTGACCCTTTTGTGCGATATAAGATTTTGAGTAAAAAATATGGCACTTTGCTCATCACATAGTAGAGTAGGACGAGTAGCTCGTAAAGTGTGAAGTTCCCGAAGAAGATGTGTAATCCATACAAGTTCAGCCTAGTGTTAGCCATTGCACGATATTCTAATTCACAACTAGACCTTAAGACCGTAGGTTGCCACCCAAAAAAAAAATCGAATAACCTGAGGTGGAACGTCGAGTCTCCAAGCAACTAGCCCAATCCGCATCAGAATAACCCATAAGTAAGAGTCCCCTTATTATAGCGAAGAATCCGTTTAACATGTTGAAAATGTTCGTAGTGGCAGCACTAAAAAATTGACCAACTTGATTTATCCGGTCTAGTAATGCAGATATTATAGCGCACCTACTATAGAACGATAATGAGAGGCATCAGAAAATGGTTCATCATCTTTGGTGAAAGTAACCGAAGGGGATAAAGGAGTGGTAGCAAGCTTTGCATCAAGCATAGAGGCCGTTGAAGGATGTCGGTAGCGTAATTATATAGACTTAGAAAAGGTTGTTGATGAAAGCAACAATGAGCGTTTCATTATAACCTGTAACAATTAAATCATCCACATAGACAAGGATATAAATAATATTCGAGTCCCGTTTGAATAAGAATAAAGAAGTGTCAGATGAGTTTTGGTAAACAATAGATACACTAGCATATTTGACCATCCATTATATATATACATTTACAGAGGGAGTTAGAAGAAAGTGAAAGGTGAGGAAATAAATAGAAATAAATGTGTGGTTAAGATATGTGGTTAATATGAACGTGCAATGAAAGTATTTTCAAGAGATACTTAGGGCTGTTTGTTTGTTTTCTATATTAAGTTGGCTGCCTAGATTAAGTTTACTGTCCGGATAAAACTGTGGTTTGTTTTATTGAATGAACCGTCCGAATAAAACAAAATTAGTTAATCACCCTCTAATTTATTAATTTTAACAACAAAAACAAGCATTTTTTTTATAAATCTTCTCCACTTCAAAGCATTAATATAAAAAAAATGTTGAAAGAAATATGGAAAGATAATAATAGGAAAAGGTTGATTGCTAGGATATGAAATCCAAAACTGGGAGATAGGATCTTTTAGCAAAAAATGGTACAATGGGAAAATGAAGGGGCTGATTGCGAACCACTACCCATTCCTAGCTTAATTGAACTTCTGACCGAGAAATGTGCCCGACTAAAATAAGACAAAATCAAACGCCTCTATATGGAACAATTGACCGAGAATTTTTCAATTCAGTACCAATAAGTCTTTAACAAACACACCCAAATTTCAAACTTGTATATATATCCTCACACTATAACTCTAATTATGTACATATGACATTAAGCCCCCTATACTTTTACAAAGACACAAAATACATTGATTTCATCTGAATCAAAGGCAGATCGATCCAAAGGAATTTTCTTATCATTGGTTGCATGACTTGTATAGGGTATCTATTGTTTCGACAGTGAGATTCTTAAGTGTCAGGTCAGGTTCTTAGATTTGACACTTTTATACGTAACAACTTAATAATAGATTTAACTAAGACTAAAGAAGTTAGGTATTGATTGTTTACCTATTATTACAAGGTGGAAGTTTTGATAATCCAGTGTGCTTGAGAGACAAATATCATATACTGAGGCCACGAACAGATTAACCCACAAGACCTGAAACATTAGCCAAAAGTAAAATCCATTAACAACTACAACCCATAGACAAGTGCAACGAATTAAACCACAAGAACTAAAACATTAACCACAAGTAGCAAACAAAAACACACTAAGACCAGCCACATTTAGTTAGTTACACTTGCACTATGCTTCAAATAAAAACCCAACAATGCCTATCAACTAAAACACAAACAAATAACCAAAATAGAAAAGAAAAAGACCAACTGAATATTAGAAATTCTTGCACCTCCTAGATACTATTCAATTAATCAACTAGTAATCGTCAATTTAGCAACTCTACAATGAATTTATCAAACTCAATATCAAAATATTCATAACAAATAACAATCATCAATTAACAAATAACATCATAGCAATGAATAATTAAAACCCAAAAATTCAAAATTAATATCTACTCATGGCTATTCGTGGAATCATTTATGTAGAAAAAAATTAACAAGTAACACTTACTAGCAACTATATTCAATTGAACATGTAAAATATCGTTTGAAATAAAAATTAGAAAGTTAGGGTTTTGAGTAATTGGACCCAATGTTGTGATAGGATAGACGACAACAATACCTTGGAAGCTGGAGCAATTAAGAAAAAGGAGAGCAAGAGCAAGAGAAAGAGAAAGACCAAGGAGAGACGAATTCTTTTTATATTAGGTTTCAAAACAATGAATGAATCCTGATAAGTTAGTGCACCAGGATAACATGAGCTCGAGCGATTAAAGTTATTTTATCGTCAACATTTCTTTTGCAATTTCTAACAGTCTTACAAAACATACACACCACTGAACCAATATATTGAATCATAGATGTTACCTCATGGGAGTGATTAAAATGCTATGAACAATCAACTTGGTAAACTTGGAAAGACAACTACACTGCAAAAGGAAAACCAATACATTACATGATTACAACATAAAAAAATTGGATATAATAAAAATCAACAATCTTTAAAGGTGAGAAGCATGATAAATGAAAACAATCTAATGAATCTAAAAGAAAACAAATGATTTATATATCATTCAATCAGATGCAAAGCTATTAAACTTAAGCATTCCAAAATAAACAAAAATTTCGTTAAAAGCCTTCGGATTTCAAGTGATTGATGTACACATCAAAAGAAAGAAAAAAAAACGCTTACATTGAATTGGCAATGACTAGTATGTGAGATTGGCAGCAGAGTTGAGCATGCAACCCCCATTTCTTCTTCTTTGGCCATGACTAATTGTTAATTAAATTTGTGAAATGGCACACGCTATTTATCCCCAAACGACCATTGCCTTTGCTCTTTTCTGATTGGTGGTTTCTTCAAGTACGGATAACGATCCACCCAAAAACATTTAGAAAATCTAGAGCATATCTAAAGTTCACCACCAAATCATAGCCATTTATTTGGAATCAGATCGACGGCTATAATTACGTTAAATGGTCGTGGATCATAATCCAGAATACAAATAATCTGCCAATCAGAGAAAATGGTTCATTGGGGTTAAACATGTACACGTCTTATTGGTAGTTATTTTTTGGATTATTATGTAAAAAATTCCCAACTTGCCTTTTTTTTTCCAATTAAATCATTCAATCAAATTTTTCCTAAAACCCGATCAACCACTTAAAACTCATGAATCTTGTATGTTATAGGTTGCAAACCGTTGATGTGCATACATGATACACACACTACAAGAAAAATGTTATTCAGCGACAAATTTAGCGACATATATTTGTATGTCACAAATTAGTTACATCTGTAATGACAGTTTTTACGATGAACAAGTTACCAATGTCATTATGCGTGTCACTATTTTTAGCGACATTAATGTACAAGTCACTATACCCGTCGCTAATTTTGTGACACACACACAAAAGTATCTATAGATTATGTGACATATATATATATATATATATATATATATATATATATATATATATATATATATATATATATATATATATAAAAGACACTATGTGTGTCGCTGAATTTGTGACATATGCGTATAGGTCACTAAGTGTGTTGCTAAGTTTGTGACATTTATATACAAGACATTATGTTTATAGTTACTTTTGTGACATTTATATACAAGACATTACACGTGTCATTAAATTATGACACTCATGTATATGACACTATGTATGTCGCTGAATTTGTAACGTCTACACACAAGTCACTAAGTGTGTCACTAAATTAAATAATAATTAATTTAATATTTTGGTAAATTAGAAATTAAAATTAAAATTATTTATACCACTATATAAGAATATACAAGAATATTAGATAGTGGCTGTATATTGAAATTATGTTTGAATGGTTTATTTATTTTTTAAATTAATTACAAAAATAATGTTAAACCCAATAAAAATATGAAGATAGAAGCAAAAAATTTAGAGATAACTCACGTCTCCCTACTCCGTCTCCTTAGTTCGTCTATGTGTCTACTCTACTCTGGCTCACGTCTCCGCCAATATGCGATTGGCCTCCGCCACCGCCCTTGTTCGGTTGCACTCTGCCACCGCCCTTGCTCGGTTGCACTACGCCCCCGCCTCCACTCATCTCCGACAAAACACTCATCCACGGCAGGGCTGCCTTTGTTTCTTACTCTCTCTCTTTGTCGTACCTCTGATCTAAGATTTGAAGCTATATGTTATGACGTATTTTGTACATTTTTCCCGTCATATTTTACCTCGAATTTGTGTTATTTTTGCCTCGAATTGTTTAAATGCGGCCCTGATTTGTTTACTTTTGTATCTTGCAGTTCGACGGTTGCCTGATTGTGAAAAAAAAAAGGATTATGGAGCTAAAATGTCAAAATTACGGATTGAGCCGGGCTCCCTTGGATTTTTGTTGACTTTGACCAACTGCCCTGATCGCGGTCACGACCACATCATCGCGATCGCACTGACCAGCCCTGGATCGCGCTCATGCTTTTTATCGCGACCGCAATGGACCCAGCGCAATCTCAAAAAATATAAAAGTTCAGCAGCCGTTTCTTTTTTTTATGCTATTTTCAGACGAACTTTTACACATAGTTTAGGGTGCGATTACTAGGTGTTAGATAGATTTTGATTTTTGGCTTATAGTTTTGGGTAGACTAATCAAGCATTCGGCTAGAAGAGTGGATTCAAGCGGTTGTGGGATTTTCTCATTTTTCTTATGATTTTTGGTACACTCTTTCCGATTTATGTTCTGTAATGACGATGCTTAGCATAAATCTCGTTTATTTAATTGTTTTTAACATGATTAGTGATTAGTTTAGTTAAACACTTGCTTGGTTACGTTTTTACATGGATTAGTGGATTATTTGATGGTTTTGGTTGAAAAGTGTTTGATTCATCGATGTATTTTTGATTCATACGATTAATATGTGTAAAATCAGTATTATAGTTGATTTTTTCTAGCATTATTGTGATGATGATTATTGATTATAAATTCTGATATTTATAAACTTAGTCAAATTTAAGTGATTTATTACTTGGTTGTTATTTCTAACATTATTGTGATTGCCAGATATTGACTAGTTAATAAATTGTGAAATAATTGTATGCAAATTAATTCTTAGCAATATTGTGATTATAAGATTAATTTAATCTTTGATTTCCTTAGACTTGATTAATGTTTATGCGCCTCATTTGAATATTTAGAGTTATTTCCGAGCGCTTGACTTGTAGACAGTTTTAATCTCTAAAAGCTAGATTTATTTAACTTAATTAATCGTAAAAGACATTTTCTGTTGATTTTAAGAAATTGGGGAATACTGGAGAACTCCATACTTGATTTTCTGAAATTAATAAAATATGTCCATGAATCGGTTTTACATCAAAGTTTCAAACTCTTGAACTTAAAAGATTAAAACAGTTGGATTTAATTCTAACTTACTTTTCTTTGACCAAAAACATCTTATGTGTTTTTACACCTTTTTACTCCATTAATCCTAAAAGACCTATCCAAGTGAGTGTTGCTTTTAATATATCTGGATATTTCCCTGTTTTAGGTTTATAGTTTATAATCTTTAGTATTCTGATAGATAGCTTAAAATATTTAGTGTTAAAATCATCCTCAACCCTTCTCAATGGCTAGATATTAGTGACAATCCGAGTACCGGTATCTCGATTCTATTTATCGTTTGCTGTGTTCGATGATTCCCAAGGTCAGCTTCTAGCTATACTATCTACGACTGGTACACTGCGAGTAGTATTTGTTATAACTTAGGCTTTCTTCTTTCTTTCGATTTTCATAGTCAAATCCATTAAGATCACTATATATATTTGCTACATACAATACATGTATATGTTATATTCTTTGATGTTTGTTGATTTGCCATTATAATGAATCGTAGTTTGGGGCATGAAATAGATATACATGAAATGGAGCTATGAACGAGGCCTGTCCCAAATTGGGTGAAATAAGCCCCCAATAACTTGTACAGCGTCTTCTACTATCTCCAGTTTAGGCTTTTTTGCTTGTCATTACTCATTAGCTTGAATGGATGTTGACACTACAAGAAAATGGACCAAATCAAACGGGAGGATTCTGCGACGACATGACCTGTCATCGCAGTAGGTAAGATAACGACAAAAAACATTGCTTTTCGAAGTTGACCGCCCGTGATAGGTTATATATATATATATATATATATATATATATATATATATATATATATATATATATATATATATATATATATATATATATAGGGTTGGGTTCCGGTAAGAACCCTCTTTACCGTGAGGACCACTCCAAAATGCACAAATTTGTACATCAAATGCACAAATTAAAAAATTAAAAGTTTTACTTAAGACCAATATTAGTCTTCAATAATAATAAATATCATAATCTAACACTAAAATTACATTCAAAAATTATATTAATTAAATTATAATCTAAATGCACAAATTTTCGTAAATGTACAATTCATACATAAAACGAATAAATTATAGCATGGTATGTGAAACACCCATATCAACGTAATATAATCACTAATGGGGTTACATTAGATTAATCATAATTAACACGGTTTTTAAAGAAAATCGGGCATGACCCGTTCGCACGGAGTCAATATCCCTGTTTGGTTATAAACCATTACATTGATACATAAGATGAATTTATAATATACTTTTAAGTAATTACTAAAACTACTATCAACCAATAGACATCTAGTGCATCCAAGTGCACATTTAATAATTTGGTAAGTAATCTCCTGTAAAACAAGTAATGTGAGGGGTTAGCAAATAAAATTTGCCAAGTGAGTTACTAGATCGATATGGAGTGCAAAACATACAACGTGTAATAATGTTCAAAATGATTATGAAATGACAAGTGCAATATCTTTTATGATGTAGGCATAGCCCATCAATATGCATAGGTTGCGGTACGTGAGATGTCAATTCATGTCCAGCTGCGCAAATCCAACCGGCTTCCATGTCCGGCCACCTACCCACGAGCTCATGTGGAGTAGGAATTTATACGCACAAACACAAAGTAAGGCGCTAATAATAATGATGATAATCTGGATATCCAGTGAGGCGAATGATAAATGAGCCTAGCTCACATTGGAGTAATCAAGTGTAATCATGTGAAGCATGAAATGAACGATCTTCAAGCATAGCATGAAGGTTAATATATGTAATGAAAGGTATCAAATGAGGTATAATGGGCGTAGGCCATGATCAAGTAATGAACTGCCAATAGGGCAATATAATAAAATCAGTGCAATGCATCGTATAAGAGGATGATGCCAATTAGATATGCACAATGTCATAAATAAAATAAACATGTAATTATGTATGCAACACACACATCAATGCTATAACTCACAGTAGAGTAGGCTATAATAGCCTTTAAGGCTCAAATGGCCAATAAGTCACTTAACGCCCCGAACCGATAATCGGTACTCCTTCAAGCTCCAAACCTATAAAATAATGATATTCAAAGTATTCATAAGCTTATAGTAGTATATCATAAGGTTTGGAAGTCATTTGAAGTGTTTAAGCGTTTTCGGTTTAAGTTTCCGAATTCACCGGCACCATTTTGCCTTTTATTGAGTTTTATCGACTTTTATACGATCCTTGGTGTTATATCAATGTATAATTATCATATAATGTATTGAAGTTATTTCACACAAACATGAATTTTCATTCGGCGTTCGTAGACGAAGAAATCATCATGAAACAAAGAAAATTGTCTAACTCGTACTAGTTTCGTATTTTGGCCATAATTTTCTCATACGAACTCGGATTTAGGTGATTCAAGAGTCCAGACGAAGTGGACACATAGGGCTACAACTTTTATCTTTTGAAAAATAACGTTAATATACATGTATTCTCCTTAAATGATTAAGAATATAAATACTTAAATATCAATTAATGTGAATAAGTCACTCAATTTACTTGTTAAGTGTATAATTAGTAGTTTGATTATTACATTAAATTTGAGGATGTTACAACTCCTTCCCCCTTGATAAGGATTCCGTCCACGGAATCAATTCAAAATTTTCCAAGAGGCTTTTAATAACCATTAGTATGCAGGTTATGGGCCATTATAAGTAGGCTTTTATAAGTAGGCTTTGTCCAGTAAGTACAGTCGGATCATCCGACCTAGACATATAAATAGCAGCATTGCTATATAAATATCGGGTTTATTAACCCATTAATAGCATATTAGTGACATAGTCACCATCGCTATTTCGATAACGATATGTTATATTAAAATTGTTTGAAGGTTCACTTCTTACATACTTACTCATTATGCCTAAACTTCATATTCATAGCAATGTTCAGTTCGTTCATTGCAGGATTGTTATTCATATTAAGGATATATTTTCACGCTCATTATAATATCCATTCATTTGGGAATTAACCAGATGTGGCACTTTTGTTTTGGAATTACATTGCAGTGACCTTTATAACGAGTCACACTTCATATATTCCTTTTTGATTGAACCTTTTATCATCGTAGGTTCATCATAGGGTCAAGTATATAATACTTATTGGTATTCAATGTAATTAATTTCTTATTTAACTTATATGAAATAGGTTCAATTTATTATTAACGACATTTTTATCATTATTTAATTTGTATGTGATTATCGGTTTTGACTAACGCCTTTTAATATTTCTTAGATGATAAGTATACTTGATATTACAAGTTTCTTTCAGTAGTATATCATGGAAACCGCCAGACTTAAAGGTCTATACGCGATCCTTAATTGATTTCAAATTTTGAGAATTTCCCACAACTAATGGGATACTCATGTTTAAATGCACATTAGATCCTTTAGCCAGTCTCCGGAATTTCTCATTTCAGTTGCATTAACAGCAACTATCATAAATAATTAGCCTCCATTTTTAAAGGGATATGAAGTTCCCTCTTCGGAGATGATATGATATGGTCAAGAATTTCACATATTAAATTTCGGTTCAATACTTTTAGCAGTTTGATTGTATTTAAAATATCTGACATTAATTTTTAGTATTTATGCCAAGTTATAAATAAGTGTGTGTGTGTGTGTGTGTGTGTGTGTGTGTGTGTGTGTGTGTGTGTATACATGTTTGCATTTAAGTTTATAAGGTTTAATGTGAAATTTATATCTAGAAATCGCATTTAGAAAGTTTTACATAAACTTCTCTTTGCGAAGTATTTTCAACATCACACAAGGATGTATATTATATTCAAATTCTATTTCTGAATAAATTAGGATATTATTGATAAACGATAATTGATTCATCCAACATATGTCGGCATATTAGGATTATTAGATCCATAGATGCAACTAATTAACTTGGACTGTTACTCAGCTCAGTTCACGGTAACCTATGTACCTTTACAGGTGACGCCTTTCTTTTAACAATTAGACCCAGAGCACCCAAAACGGGGAACTCGGTATAATGAATCCCTTATCTCACAGTCTTTAACTAACTGTACGATACATACTTTGGGATTCAACTTTTGGAATTCGTTAAATTATTAATAAGTAATAACTTCTTATATAAACCTTAAATACTTCATTTATATCAAATGTTATCAAAATTAGTAAAACTTTACTTGAGTCCTAATTTGGACTATTAATAGAGTCATTATAATTTAATTTGAGGGTTCAAGGTCTCCCATACTTCTCATATATGTATATAACTTCTATCATAATATAAATATATCATTTATGGATCATATAGATCTTGGGATATTTCATTACATGTATAATTAGCATAGATTATAATTTCATAACTTTTCCCAACAAGAGACTTCTCTTTTAATATCATAGTCATATATGTGCATTTTACTCTTCTTTATTATTCTTTTTCATATTCTTAATGTACATCGACGACCTGTAGGTCTTACAACTTATTTTGGTCTTTGTTATAGATGCATGTGTGTGTGTATATATATATATATATATATATATATATATATATATATATATATATATATATATATATATATATATATGTATATATATATACACATATTTTGGAATCCATCATTTAATTCAATATATTATTCCTTCGAACTGCTAGGTGATCAGTGATATAAATCACTTCTATTTTCATGTGTTTTGCTATGTTTTAATGTGTAAATGTGAGACAATTGGTACTGCTAATGTAGGTTTTTGTAATTTCAGTTGCTTGGCAAGAAAGTAAGGAAAAATGGTGCTGAAATGTGGATTTTATGCACAGCGTCCCAGCAGGCGTCCCAGACGCCGAAGCAACGCCCAAAACCCCCGCAGTTGCTGCGGAAGCTGCGGTTTTTGAGGAAGGAAGTTACCAGTTTGAAGGGGTTCGCAATTTTGGAGTTACACACACAGAGGGCAGTTCTAGGGGCGAATCAGAGGAGAAAAGCAACGAGAATCAAGCAAGGATCAAACATTGGCGTCAAATCTATTGTATTTACGCATTATTGGTAGTTTGAATGCAATCCTTTATGTTTATCATTGTTAGTACGCTAGTCCAAGCCATGCTTGGCTAAATACTTTGTGGTGTTTGTTCTTTAGTTTGCATACTATGGTGTGAATGCATGTTTAATTAATTTCAGTTTCCATTCGTGCTTAAATGGGTTGTGGATCTTATTTGTGAATGGATGAATGGTTGTAATCAATGGGTATTGTATATAACAGGGTATAGTGATATGATTAGTTGTGCCGGCTCATTAACATGGGGAAGACAATTAATATAGTTGCATACCTTGTCTTAAGAGTATTTGTTGTGAAAACCAATTCGTTTATATGGAAACTGTCAAGGGGATTATATTTGCATGAATAGATGTGAATAGTGTATCTGGAACGGTTGATATCCATGTCATTGGTTGTGCCCACTCTCTATATAGGGGAGGAAGACAATCAATAGAGTGGTATACATTGTCTTCAGAGCATAAATTGTAAATCCGTATTAATTCATGTAAATGGTATCCGTAACATTCTGAATTGCCATAGTATGTATAACGAGAGAGCAAACACACAATCTCTTCAAGTGAAACTTCTTTAATTCAATTCTTGTGTGTGACATTGCGACAACAGTAATTTACGGTAGGAACTTAGCTCAAAACAAATGATTTCAATCCTAATCCAAACAGTCTTCGAAACTAGTTTAGCGACCTAACATTCCCTGTGGATTCGATCCCACTTACCCTATCTATATAGTGTTTCTGGGTTATTTTTTATACTCATACGACTGGGTCCATCACTAGGCACTTAGCGACCTTTGATACAAGAAGTGATTACTTAGATTTAATATCATTATTTCATTTATTGAATTCATAGTTGCTATTACCAACCAATTTCTTACAAATTTTAAGAAAAGATACGAGGAGAACACTTCGCCCGTCGCCTATTTCCCACAAAGGGTTATAATTGTAGCGCATTACAGTGACAGTTGCTACATAGTAGCATTCATTAGCACTTCAACCCAAGTTATAGACTTAGGCTATTATGGCTATAATGTCATTAGAAAATAATTCCAAATTAGTTTAAGGTATATATTATAATTTACTTGTTTTCCAACATATTCATAGAATAGATGGATTCAATCATCATCATATAATTCCATCAAGGAATTATAGAGAGTTATTGCTAATTAATAGCATCCCATAAAAGGAGATACTTGTTACGGTACCTCTGGTGTTTAGTGAAATGCTTCTCAGGTGAGGAGATGTTCTGGTCTATTTATGCTAACGGGGACAGAGAGCTGGGATACAACCCTTAGAAGACTAAATTAGCAGGGATATCTCCATGCAGGCGCTAGGAGGAATGTCTCGCTCCACCATTATTATCGGTGAATATAACTAATAATGTACAAGGTATTCAAGGTTACACTTGAGAATCACCGTTACGAGGCAGTAGTAGAACCTTTATTAGACATTTTCACTATACGTCTCTTTTCATAATTAGAATCAATCCCCATATTAAGAGTTAATTCAGATTGTCCAGCCATCAAGCTGTATGACATTAAGCGTATATGTACACACATTAAGTATAAGGTTGATATCATTATTATCCTAAACCCGTACCCATCCTAGGCCAAATTATAACTTAGCTCATGTTATAATAGTGTTGCCTAGGCGGCCAATACAAGCATCTGAAACCGAGCTCATAGTAGAGTATTGTCGACTATACTCATTCAATGAATATCGGCTCTGATACCAAATTGAAACACCCATATCAATGTAATATAATCACTAATGAAGTTACAGTAGATTAATCATAATTAACACGGTTTTTAAAGAAAATCGGGCATGACCCGTTCGCACGGAGTCAATATCCCTGTTTGGTTATAAACCATTACATTGATACATAAGATGAATTTATAAAATACTTTTAAGTAATTACTAAAACTGCTATTAACCAATACACATCTAGTGCATCCAAGTGCACATTTAATAATTTGGTAAGTAATCTACCCCAAAATTCATACCATAAACTACAGCGATACCAGAAGGTACTTCAAAGCTGCCCAACTAAGTCTTCGGATCAAACCCGACAAACTCCTTGTCTTACTAACTTCTTCTGTAATACATGTAATGTGAGGGGTTAACAAATAAAATTTGTTAAGTGAGTTACTAGATCGATATGGAGTGCAAAACATACAACATGTAATACTGTTCAAAATGATTATGAAATGACAAGTGCAATATCTTTTAATAAAAATGATGTGGGCATAGCCCATTAATTTGCATAGATTGCGGTACGTGACCCGCTGACCCGCTGTTGCCAACAGCTATAAAATCATGTCCAGCTGCGCAACTCCAACCGGCTTCCATGTCCGGCCACCTACCCACGAGCTCACGTGGAGTAGGAATTTATACGCACAAACACAAAGTAAGGCGCTAATAATAATGATGATAACCTCGATATCCAGTGAGGCCAATGATAAATGAGCCTAGCTCATATTGGGGTAATCAAGTGTAATCATGTGAAGCATGAAATGAACGATCTTCAAGCATAGCATGAAGGTTAATATATGTAATGAAAGGTATCAAATGAGGTATACTGGCCATAGGTCATGATCAAGTAATGAACCGCCAATAGGGCAGTATAATAAAATCAGTGCAATGCATCATATAAGAGGATGATGTCAATTATATATGCACAATGTCATAAATAAAATAAACATGTAATTATGTATGCAACACACACATCAATGTTATAACTCACAGTACAGTAGGCTATAATAGCCTTTAAGGCTCAAAACGGCCAATAAGTCACTTAACGCCCCGAACCGATAACCAGTACTCCTTCAAGCTCCAAACCTATAAAATAATGATATTCAAAGTATTCATAAGCTTATAGTAGTATATCATTAGGTTTGAAAGTCATTTGAAGTGTTTAAGCGTTTTCGGTTTAAGTTTCCGAATTCACCGGCACCATTGCGCCTTTTATTGAGTTTTATTGACTTTTATACGATCCTTGGTGTTATATCAATGTATAATTATCATATAATGTATTGAAGTTATTTCACACAAACATGAATTTTCATTCGGCGTTCGTAGACGAAGAAATCATCATGAAATATATATATATATATATATATATATATATATATATATATATATATATATATATATATATATATATATATATATATATATATGTATATGTTGCCTCTAAAATTATTTATTTCGCGGTGAAAATGTCGCCCTTTATTTTCGACCATTTGCGACGACATCCATGACCATCTGCGACGACATCCACATTCTTTAAATTGAAGACATGAGTTTGATATGCTTACCAAGTGTTTGGTAAAATGCCTCAATAAACAACTATATCTATTGCTAGGTGAGATGCATCGTATATTATTTTCATTTGTTGCTAAGTAATTCTGTTTTTATGTATTTGAGTTATGTCTTGATGTTTCATTGATCTTATTAATGTAAGCCCCTGTTAAATATTTCAGTTTAGATGTGAAAATTCTTTCATGAGCTACATCAAGATAGAACTCAAATACATAAACCCAGAAATAACTAAAAATCAGTAAATCAATGTTTTATCAATGGTTAACCGGCTGAAACCGGTTATTAATCCTACATGGACCGGTAAATAACCTACGTATAATAAATTTTAATTGTTGAAACCGGTTGTCAAATATTTTCACATCATTTAAACCCCCGTTGATAATTTTTAAGTGTAATTTTTAAACAGGATTACATCGTCAACGGATGTTCAAATGATGTGTAATATTTGACAACCGGTTTCAAGAATTAAAATTTATTCCACGTGTCCACGTAGGATTAATAATAGGTTTCAACCAGTTACCCATTGATAAAACCTTAATTTACTGATTTTTAGTTAGTTCGTGATTTTCTATGCAACCAAAATTGGTTTTGGGTTTTAATCACAAAAAACTCACAAATTAGGGGTTTTTTGCGCAATCATCCCTTTTATATATATACTTAGCTCTAGCTACTCTGCCATCACCAGAAGCAAATCTTGGTACCCTTGTTCTTCCATTTTTTTGGGTGGTTTCTTCCAATTTACGTTTCATACGATCCCAATTGATTAACAATAGCGAATTTCTCTCATTTGGTACTCGATGAATTGGTTCGATTTTGACGCAAATTAGCGTGAAAAAAATATGACGATTGGGAAATCGAATATGGACGTTTCAATTCCTACATCTAACATTAAAATCACGGAGGGAAAGTTTCCAACAGTCCAGACTCCAGGTCCAGAGTCCAACACACACACACATATACATATATATATATATATATATATAAATATAAATATATATATATATATATATATATATATATATATATATATATATATATATATATATATATATATATATATATATATATAAAGGTTCAAGTGAGTACCACCCATTATGCAGTGTACCAGAAGGTACCACCTTTAAAAATAAAATTTTTGAATTTTTTTTTCATGAACATGTTTTAATTCACATTAAACAGATCATATGTAAATTTCACGCAAATTCGATCACTCTAAGGGTTCGTTTGTTTTTACCTCTAATCACTTTTTTGCCTCTAACGTCTGATTCGGTCAGACAAAAAAGGTAAAAACATGTTTGTTTTTCTTTTTCCAATCAGACCTCTAAAGTCTGAACGTCATCTTTTTGAAACAGATTTGTGAAAGGATCTATTATCTTTTCTCTAATCTCTAAAACTCATCAAAACCCCTATTTGATAAATTGTATGTAATAAGACATTTTATTAAATTAAAAAAACAAACAATCTTATGTAAACAGATTTTAGATCTTTTTTAACATCTTATCAAACAGATGGTAAAAAGTGTTTAGACGTCTAAACTCTTAAAAAAACAAACGGAGCCTAAGTGAATGAAAACACACATAATATAAATGCATGTTCACATAAATTCAAAATTATGTAAGTGTGTGTTCACATCACTTTTTAGGAGCTAGAAGATGTGAATGCATGTGAAATTTACATATGATCTTCATAATGTCTATTAAAACATGTTTATGAAAAAAAAAATGTAAACAAAGTTTTTCTAAAGATGGTACCTTCTGGTGCGCTTGATAATGGATGGTACTCTCTCGAACCATATTATATATATATATATATATATATATATATATATATATATATATATATATATATATATATATATATATATATATATATATATATGTATGTATATATATATATATGGGTGGGTGCGCACGCACCATCATATCACACTCCAATTAGAACTCAATTAACACAACTCTTTCTTTGAGCTATCGAGAGTTCATTTATAGCGACACTTTTACCAAGAGCAACATAACTCTAGATAGTGACATCTCTTTTGACGTCACTAAAGATGTCACTGACATTAAAAAAATGTCGCTGAGTGTGTTGCTAAAGATCATTTTTTCTAGTGACATGTGACAAAAAAATGTTTAGATAACATAGTTGTGGCATCCATATGGCAAATATGTAAAAACATTAATTTTTCGGATTTCAAAAATATACAAAGAGCTAAAGAAGTAAAGTCGGTTAAAATAAAAAATTCAAAACGTCGCTCACTTCTATCTCCGGCTAGAAGTCCTTAACTCCACCCCAAGCCCCTAACTTACTTAAAGAAACGCCACCGACCATCATGGGAGGGTTCATGTGTTGTCGGTGTCACTTTTTAGAATAAGTTTAGTAAATAGATTTTCAAAATATATTCTAAGATGGATCAGGGCACCGAAATGGGTTGCCAACACAAAATTAATAACAAGATTTTTATAATTAAAAAGTACATAGTACAGTACCATAGGTCAACTGTCGTGGTTGCAACGCAAAAACAATTTTAGCTTCAACAATTGATAAACCAAAGGATACGAAAGATGATTCCTATATAGTTTTCATCATTAATTTAGCAAGCTCGCAAACTCTATTCAAGTTAGAAAATATTTGATCATTTTTCACATTCTAAATATAGTATTCAAGTTGATGCACAAGATTAACATTTTCCTCATAACTAATATCATTAAGACTCCGCCAAACTTAATAATTTTAATGCATCAAAGTCCCTAGAAAAATCACATGGTTAGGGGTTTTTCAACATATAGAAACACGTCTATAACTGATGAGATGCGGTGATGTCATTTAGGGGTTTTTCAACCAATTGGACTAGTGCGTTCAACAAGGTTTGAGCTAATTTTCTTTTGGGCTTTCTTTTAATCTTTTGCGTTGGTTATTGAATCTTGTCTCTTATCCTTTTTATTTCTATTGAGCTTCTGTTTTTTTTAAAGTTTTTTATGCTTAAAACTCAGTAATATTTTAGTAAATTTGGGTAATGAAAGCTACAAATATATATAGATATGTATATAATACTTTTATAAATTTTTCGTAGGTGCACTAAAAAAACCTAGGTGTCACTCGAATTTTTATTAAATACGTAACTCAATATTTTAAATTTTTATCGGTCTCGACACCCATATTATTTCAATATATTTCAATAGATCCGCCCCTGCCGACAATAACTCCAAGTCTTCGATCTTCAATCAAAGCACCACCCCCTATGTCCCGCTTTATGTGTATGTGCATTTTATTATGTGTGTTATTCGTATGTTTGGATGTTGTCGTTGGAGATCTCTTTATCCTTATTTATCTATTTAATTAATTGATTTCACGCTTCATCCATGTATTTCATTTACTTATTAAAATTTTATTTATATTACCTTTCATTATTATAATATTTATATGTTTTTTTTATTTTATATGTTTCCAACTATTTAAATCATTACGTTAATATACTTTGATTTCATTATATTTTTTTAAGGAAAATATATAAAATGTTAAGTTTATTAAAATGAACTATGTAAACTTAACATTTTTTTTTTGTTTTGGCTTAAATGCTTTAATGTAACAAAATAATTTAAAAAAATAGAATACTAAATTTAGATCGAAATATTTAAATCAAAACAAATAGAATAACAAATTTAGATCGAAATAATAACCGAATAACGTAACAAATATGTAAATCCAAACGAATAATTAAAACCCTAAATTTATATATCTTCCTTAAAATGTATAATGAAATCAAAATATATTAACATAATGAAATAAATAGATGAGAACATATAAAATACAAAAAACATATATAATTTATAATAATGAAAGGTAATATAAATGAAACTTTAATAAATGAATTAAATACATAATAGAAACGGATAATAATTTAATTAAATAGATAAATAAGGATAACTTTAATAAATAAAAAAATATATCTAAAATAATGATAAAAGTTAATTAATTAATTAATTAGCTACGGGGGCGCTTCCTCCAGACCTTCGGAAATTAATATTAAATAATCTCGAATAAGTGTGCACTCCGCACCATCTTAATTTATGCAATATTTATTAAGATTATTTGGTTAACAAGTTTATCTCATTACACTTAAATTATATTTGTGACAAATCAGCAACAATAGAGATCAAAGTTATTGTTTGAGTTGATTTCCCATCTAGCCTTCTAATCCTTTTATAAAACCAGACATGGAGATCAAAGATTTTATCACAATCGTCGTCCAAAAGGGAGCAAGAGAGACCATCATCAAGAAAAAAAATGAAACAAACCGTTAATAATCAAAAAGTTTTTACAAATAATTGGGTAACGCAAATGAATATTACAAATACGTTAGATTTTATCACATTTTTACCATAAAGTTTATATGAGCTTAAACTAAGGGCCCTGTTGAAACTAAGGTAGCCGGCCTCTTAAGAGGGAACGGTATACTCGGGGGCTACACCGCCCCCGGTCCTCGGCCCCGTCGAAATCCGGCCCGCTTCGGCCTTCCTTCCCCGCACGAAGCCGCTTTTCCTTTTTGTTTCTTATTTCTTCTTTAACCCCTGCACACACACACACACTATATATATATATATATATATATATATATATATATATATATATATATATATATATATATATATATATATATATATATATATATATACACATATTTATTTATTTATTTATTTATCCTTTATAACTAATACATTCATTACATTTATTTACACACTATTTTGACAACTACAACAAATCTCTTCGTATTTAGTTTTTAGTTTCGTAATTTTTCAGTTTTTAGTTTATTGTTTCGTAATTTAGTTATGTAATAGTTTTTAAATATTTATAAAATTAATTATTTTAGTTTTAATTGTTTTGTTAATTAAAATGTATTTATTTTTTTTAAAAAAATTAAGAAATATGGAAAGGTTTAGAAAGACGAGTAATTCCAAGTTAGAAAGGTGGGAAAATGTGGAGAGAGAAAACCTGATGTGGCGCTGAGGTATACCAAAAGGTGGGTTTGGGAAAGGTTCCCATACCTTTCACTCTAAAAATGCTAGCTAGCATTAAACTGAAATTAAACCAAATAAATTCATCTTCAAATCCATATTTACCTTATTTCATAATCTAAACGTTAAATGTGAAAAGAAATCGAGAGAATTGCTCAAAATAGCAAGCAACATTTTTTTATTATAGCAATCTCGCAAATTTTGTCTCAAATAAAGGAATCAACTCTATGTTTATTTCCGATTATAATGTTTAAGCGGTAAACAACAAAAGTTAATTGGTAAAAGAGAGTTCTACATAAGGTTTATTGTTTGAAATAACAACCTACTTTTTATTCTTATTGTGATTGTGACAATGAGTTTAATATTTTACCATTTAATATATTATTTGGAATAACAACCTACTTGTTGTTTACCCGCTATAATCGGGAGAAAACCAGAGTTAATTCCATTATTTGTGACAAAATTTATGAGATTGCTATAAAAAAGAGAAAGTTGCTTGCTATTTTGACCAACTCCCCCAAAGGAATCAATGCAGAATACCAGCTCCCTACACACATTGGTTGACAAATTTCCAATTCAATGAGAGTAGAAAGCAGTCAGCGTAGATAAAGTAACAAAACCAATGCTTGGACAACCTCTACTCCTCTAGTGCGTATAGATTTTCTATTTATTGTTAGGAGTGATTGAATCCGAAAGCCTTACCAGGGATGATCAATCAATCAGGATGGGCAGTTGAGCAATCAAGATTTGGACATGATTGAGGAAGAAATTACCGATCGATAAGACCGGTATTGGGAGTGGCTACAGAATCTATGAAGGATAGATAAGGGCATGCATGGTTTAGAACGATTGTAGGTTATGAAGAGTAAGGGCAGAGTAGAGGTCTAAAGGAATCGGAGATGTGCAAATAAGCGATCGAGGAGTAGTGCGAAGCGAGGCCGGAGCGGCGTCGAGGGTGGAGTCAGAGTGGTGGCGGTACCATGAGACGAGAGAGAGAGAGGAATGTGAAATGAAAAAGCAGGACATGTCAATTTGGGTTTTTTTGAACTTTTTTCTTTTAAAATTGCCTACTTTAACTTTGGTCAAAATCTATTATTTTTTAAATTATATACCATTAAATGAGTAACTAACTTTGTCGGTTTCTTATTTAATTTTGTTACGTGTCAAAACTTCTTTTGTTACAAGTGATTTATTAACTTTAAATTTAAATTCAAACCTAATACTCCATTTGATCTAACTAATCTAATAATTAATTCATTCAAAAAGAATAAACTTAAAAACTTTTACAATAATTTTTATATTTTTATGGATGATTATATTTTTAAATATATTTTTTGAATTCAACCTATTTAGTACATAGGTATATAATCTAGTAGATATGATATTGACATTCAGTTACTCAAAAGTTTTTGGTCACTAAAAGCCTCGGTCGGTGAATGTCAACTATCTTGTAGTGTATAATGTTAATTTGAAAGAATTATTAGATTTAAAGATACGTTTGGTACAGAGAATAGAATTTCAAAAAATTAGAATAGAAAATGTAGTCATAAAGAATAGGAAATGGTTTAAAGAGTAGGAATTGATTATGTGTTTGATAAAACAAAGAATTTATTAGAGAAATGCAACAAAAAAGTCAATTCTCTGGTTTGACAGAATAGATAATTTAATAGAAAAATATAACATAAATTCTTTTATATAACACATTTATATAGTAAAAATCTAAAAATACATCTTTTGAAGATTTTGTTAATTTTCTTAAAACTTACATTGGAACTTATTTTAATTATTTTATATATAAATAATAAATAATGTTTTAACATAACTGATATCGCTGATTTCATGCATATATTTAATGCGATATCAATTTGTTTTAATATGTTATTTTGCATGAAAAGGTCGACTTTTGATCTAAAACATCATTGTTGATGTAATTGTTGTCTTTGCTAGCTTACTGAAGAATCAAGAAAATGAAGCTAAAAAAGAGCTGACGCGGCGCACCTTCTAGAACATTGGGTTCTGTCACGCAAAAAGACGCCGACGCGGCGCGTCATTGAAACGACACGGCACGTCTTCTGGAGTTATCTGTTTTGCGAAGTGCAGTGTGACGGGGCGCATCAATTGAACGACGTGGCGCGTCTTTGAAGAAATAGCTTCTGTTTTGTAAAGTGCAGTTCGACGCGGCGTGTCATTCCGGCGCATTTTAAATTCCTGATCTTGTACTTAACCTATAGAATCACGACGCGTCAATTCCAGCCTATAAAAGTCGAACTTCTGTGCATAATTGATTCTTGGACGATTTTCACCCCTCACACACGACAAATACTCTCTTGGGAAAGGAAGGTAGCTCGTTTGATCTTGAAGGGGAACATCACCACAACACCGAAATTCATCGTTAAGGGAGTTCTAACATCTCTAATTTATTTGGTTATGTTTGTTTTTCCTATTTGTATGATCACAATGTTGTGTATCTCCATTTCTATGGAGTATTTATTTTTGTAACCATGTGGGTTTATAAACCCTAAACATTGGATGACGTTTATTTTGCGTTGGATTAAATATTGTAGTTGTTTCTTACTTTGAAGGAAGATTTATAACGTTGGTTATGTATTTGCATGTGTTGCCATGAATACTTGGTTTTTTTACAATGTGAGTTGGGTTTAATTAGTATTCGTTCTTAATGAAGTAATATGTTTGCTTCATTGAGTCTTTTAAGCTTGTGAGAGTAAAAATGGTAAAATTTGCATGTATGTAACTAAGGTTATTACATCGTTTATATTGTTGATGTGAATCTTGATATAAACAGTGTTTTGATTTGTGAGATGATAAACATCTTTCATAGCAGGAAACTATATGTGAGTATTCAGATTGCGTTTTCGGTAATAAAAATATATTTGAGTGATCTTTGTATTTTTATTGTTGATTATGGGATGATAGAATTATAGTTGAGTGATCTTTATAATTTTATTGTCATTACTAGCATCGCAATTTATAATAAGTCGGCAGTTGAGTGATCTTTGCTTACTTATCATTTATTGTAAAATTTAAGGAGTGTATTCATATTTGAGTGATCTTTATGGTTTTATTTAATGATTTCATATGATAGTTAATCCAACCGATTGTAATGTTTAGTCATCCAATGTTTAGGGGGAACATTCCCATGTGACTACCCTTTTCAAAATTGTCTTTCCAAAACTTCTTAATCTAATAGTATCTTGATTGTTGAAGTGTGTGTACTTTGTTCTTGAATCTAAGTTTACTTTTCAAAACTATCAACTTATAATTATCACTAACCATTAAACGACGGTTTACTATCATCATCCACCAATTGTCCCTGAGTTCGGCAACCCGGACTTATCTAAGTTATGCTAGCAAACGATAGGTAATACTTGTCTATTTGTCCGCTAGTTCCGGCTTAGTTAGTCCCGTTCTTTATTTTATATTAAAACCAAGGTGTGCTAGCGGCACATCAATAACATACTTTTAAACCAAACAGATTAATACAAAACATAGTTTTTAATCATATAAAATAATATAAACACAATCAAAACAAATAAAATACCAAATGCAAAGTTTTAAACTCTATATCGTACTTCTAACATGATTGAACCACATAAAGTACTACTATACATGTAACGTTTTAAATTGCCTACGGACATGAACAAAGCAAGCTAAACATAAACAAACATGAATCAAACCAACCAAACCAAATAAAGTGCTAAAGAACTATGAAAGTATCACGAACATAGGAAAAGAACTATACTATTGAACCATCCATATATTAACCTGTCATGCAAATTTTGTTCTCCGGAATCAATGTAAGAAATGATCGCTCTAACCCCACATTCATACCAAACACATGAGTTGCTTTGAAACGTTTGCTCATACTGTTGTCGGGTAAAACTTTCATCGCATCACTAACCTTGTCATAGATATCACAAGTCTAGAACTTTTCGGCATTTACTCACGATATAGCTCTTTTTTCCGTTTGCTCGTGACACTAGTTTCTGGTCCATGAGATCGTCGATATCTACACCATCATCTTCCATGAAATCAACGTCGTCAATTTTAGTAGGAAATCTTTTTTGTGTCTCTTGAACACCTTCTATATCTCCAAGATCAATTGCATGACTTCATGTTAGTAGTGTTCATAAAAATATGAATCCGAGCATCTGAAATAAACTTATAATCCGAAACTATTCGAAATTATTTTTGGATAGTGAAATTCCAAATTTTCGGATATCCGAAAATCCAAAAAAAAATTCTTGAATTTTTATATATATTAATATTGATTATTTACATAGTATTGAGTGTTTGTTTTCAAATGTATATTTTTCTAGTTTTATCTTGATACTATAGATTTATTAACTAATATGTTATATATTTAGTTTTTATTCAAATTTAATTTTTTAGTTTTTTCATGATATTTTAGTTTTATCCTGATAAGTTAGTGCACCGTGATAACATAAGCTTGAGCGATTGAAATTATTTTATCGTCCACATTTCTTTTGCAATTTCTAATAGTCTTACAAAACAATAGACACCACTAAACCAATATATTGAGTCAAAGATTTTACCTCATGAGAGCCATTAAAATGCTATGAACAATCAACTTGGTAAACTTGTAAAGACAATTACGCTGCAAAAGAGAAAACCAATAATTTACAACATTAAAAAAATTGGATTAAATAAAAATCAACAATCTTTAAAAGGTGAGAAGCATGATAAATGAAAACAATCTAACGAATTTAAAAAAAAACAAAAGATTTATATATCATTTAATCAAATGCAAAGCTATTAAACTTAAGCATTCCAAATAAATAGAAATTTCTTAGCGTACAGATTTCAAGTGATCGATGTACACATCAAAAGAACGAAAAAAAAAATGCTTAAAATGAATTGGCAATGACAAGTATGTGAGATTGGTGGCAGAGTTGAGCATGCAAACCCCGTTTTTTCTTCTTAGTCATGGCTGATTGTTAATTAAATGTGTGAAATGAAACTCGTTGTTTATCCCCTAATGACCATTGCTTTTGCTCTTTTCTGATTGGTGGTTTTTTCAACTTCAGATAACGATCCACCCAAAAATAATTACAAAATCTAATGCATATCTAAACTTCATCACCAAATCACAGCCATTAATTTTGCAATTAGATCAACCACTAGAATTATATTAAATGGTGGTGGATCATGATCCGGATTACAAATAATCTGCCAATCAGAGAGAATGTGTCATTGGTGTTAAACATGTACACGTCTCACTCGTAATTTTTTTTTGGATTATTGCGTAAAAGATTTTCCGGTTAAGTTACCCAATCAAATTTTTGCCTAAAAACCACTCAACCATTTAAAGCTCATGAATCTTATATGGTTGCAAATTGTTGATGTGCTTACGTAGCATACATGCGAATAAAAATGCTTAGATGACATACTTGTTATATATCCACATGGCAAAGGAATAAAAACGTTAATTTTTCAAACTTGAAAAACACAGAGAGTTAAAGAACATTTAAAAAAAACTTCAAAACGTCACTCACTTCTATCTCCTGCTAGAATTCCTTAACTCCACCCCAAGTAGAGGTGCACAAAAATCTGAATATCCGATTTTGATCTAAAATCGGTTCTATGTAACCCTTTTTTTTATCCGAACCGTATTCGATTTTATTGGGTAGACTGATTTTTTATTGGATAATTAACTGATTATAAAAAAATGAGAAAAAACCGATTTGGGACAACACTATATAGATTTAAACTTTTTATGTATTTTTTAATCAAATATAATATAAAACATATTTGATTAGAGTAAAACTATGTTTGTTTGCAGTTTTATTGTCTTAATTATATAAGTTTATAACTTACAAGTTATAAATGTATAAATTATAATGTATAATTTATGAAATAATTTAAAACGCCTAATTTCATTAAAATAATAATAATAAAAGCTCAAATGAAAGATGTATCAAACACATAATAAAAAATGGTCAAAACCAAATTGACAGCCTAAAATAAAAAAATGATTAAAAAATCAGAATTTTTCTTAAAAAATCTGATTTTTTTATAACCGATTTTTTTTATATCCAAAACTGGTTATATATGCTACATTTTGATTGGATCCAAAACGAGTTAAGATTTGAACCAGTTATTAAAAACCCGGTCTTTTACCTAAAAGACGTATATGTGCATCTATAACCCCAATTCCCTAATTTACCAAAAGAAACCCCACCGACCATAATTCTAAGTCTTCGATCTCCAACCAAAGCACCACTCCCTCTATCCCGATTTATGTCTGTGTTGGTTCTATAACGTGGGTTATACGTATGTTTGGATGTTGTCGGCAAATATTTGTTTATCTAACTTCGTCTGCTTCGATTTCTAGAGTCAAATCGTGCGGACTTTATTCTTAGTAAAATAATCATTTGAAATTTAGCATTCGTCAGCTATGAAAAATACCTTCGAGACTATCAAAACACAAATTGATCCTTCTACCGATTTAGCCATTAAATTATCATTATTCGGACTTGAAACTATTGCAATCCAAATATAACTTGACAAAAACCCTTGTTAAATAATTTTCTTGGCTAAAAGTACGTTTTAGGCTATTTAATTAGACCTGATATTTATCAATTCAAATTTTAAGAAAATAATTGGTCTTGAAACTTTTTCATTCAAATTATTCTTAAAAACTTTCTATACCCATTCTATATTAATGTAACCGGGGTCTTCTCATCAACCAAATTACCAACAGTCCAACACAAGAAATTGTAGAACTAAAATGTTTGATACCACTTATAAGAAATTACAAATACTATTAAAATGCTTTTGAACATAAATTACAATATTTAACAGAAATTGTAGGGATGAGCATGTCAACCAAACTGCCCGGATCAAAAAAACTGAAAACCGAAATTAGCTTAGAAAATTGAAAACCAGCCCAATGTTTGCGAAACCTTTTTGGTCCGGACTAGGATTTCGTCTGCTTTCTGTGTCCTCGGGCCGGTTAGAACCGGTAAAATTTTCATTACGTATTGTACAACAAACAAATAACAATATACTATAATGTGAAATGAAAAACTAGGGATCTGTCAATTTAGGATTTTTTTCAAAAAAAATCTTTCATTCTAAGATTTCCTACTTTAACTTTAGTCAAAATAGATATGTGATATTGACATTCTGTTACTCAAAACTCTTTGGTCACTAAAAGTCTCTATGAGTGAATGTCCACTATCTTGTAGCGAATGATGTTCCGAAAGAATTACTAGATCTAAGAAACTGAAGTGGTAAATCATTCATTTTAGCATGAAAGTGATGATAATGACATGATTAATAATATGTGTTCATTTATTAGATTTAGCTTTTATTGAAATTCTCATAGTCAGTTATATTTTGCTAGGCATCTTATTGGATTTAGCTTTACTATATTCAAAGATATGCACTTGCATAGTTGCATTCCTACAAACTGAACTAGTTGCCAAGAGTTGATTAATGTTAAAGAAAATCCCAAAAATGCTTAAATAATTACCAAGTGTTGGTTAATGTTGATTCAGTAAATCATCAACAAGAAAATGCTAGTGCTAAATTAATAAGAATACCAAAGTCTGTAACAGTAGAAGCATAATAATATTAGTAAGAAAATTGCAAAGTGATAAGTGATCATGGAAGTGATTCACAAATGAAATGGATTTGAAGAAAATATAATATTTGTATAGCATTCATACAAATTTGTTACAAGCCATTGGATTTATATATGATCGACACATCAAAACCCCTTAAACTTAAGCCTTCGAATCCGTGATGAGAAGTATCTGAGATGGTGGAGTTGAGGCTGCAACCCACCTTTGATCTTGGGTCATGGCTGTGTTGAATTGGTGAAATGTAAGTAAATATCTGTGAGATTTCATGTGATCAAAGCACAAAAGAAAGATAATACTGCTTACAGTGAATTGGCGTTCACAAGTATCTCAGAACGCAAACCTCTTTCATCTTTCGCCATGGTTTGTGTGTCAATTTTCTGAAATAAATGTGGCTATTTATCCCAAAATCCAAATGACCATCGCCTCTTTTCCAGTCTTTGATTTGCCAATCCACCACAAAAACATTTAGAAATCGAGACTATCAAATCATAAATATTATGATACTACAACATTAAATTCATTTTGCATAAACAGCTAATTAAAGTTAAAATTTAATGGTTTTTATGTTAATTTTGCTATCACAACAGCCTTTCCAATCCTTTGTACTTTGGTTCTCAATCCCCCACAATTTTAATTAATTTTTCTCCCAAATGCCCATCGACTCTTTTGTCTTTCTCTGATTGGCGGCTTCTTTGTAATCAGGCAAAAGATTCAACCTAAAAACGCCGAGCATATTTAGCAATGACCACCAAATAACATTTCTTAGAATCGTATCATAGCCATTAATTTTGCAATCAATGGCTAAAATTAAATTGAGGCAGATTCTTATATGGATTAGACATGAATTATACAGATCAACGACTTAAATTAAGTTGGATGGATTCTCATAAGCTTAGTGCACTAGGATAACACATGAACTTATAGGCTTTACCACAGATCGATAAAAGGAAGATTAAAATGTTAGTTTTGTGCAAAAAGTATCTACAAGCACAAATATTTAGTCAGTAAAGGTTCAAATTTTGTGACTGATATTTTCATATATAGAGTGCTTGACAAATTGAAGGAACCCATATTTTTTTCTTTACTTATGCAGAATTTCAGTCACAACAGGTTAAAAATGATTTATAATGACTTTACATTTCAGTCACTAAAGCCTTAATAATATAGTTAATATTCAATTAATGTTTTCTATATATTTACTTATATTAATAACAAAAACAAATAAAATTACAAAGTATAAAGAGAAGCAATTTCATTACTTGAATGGTAAATTGTACATCATGTAACAAAACAATATCATGAGAAAAAAAATATTTAATATCCTAACGATTTTTATTCAAACTAGAATTTTTCTCTATTTTTCAAAAAAAGTTACAAAATATATATCCAGAAGCAATTTCATTACTTGAATAATCAAAGTTAACTTATAGATTGAGAAATTTGATGAAAAATTTGGTCTGAAATAATATTAAAAAAATAATGCAAATGAAGAATAAGTTATCCAGTGTCACTAATTTTCAAAGCATGGATAAATACAAAGAGATGACTAACCTTAAACCTATCCAAAGAACATGCATTCCTACCATACTTCCTACCATACAGGGGTGGACCGAGCATGTTGGTACGGGGTCAAACGACCCCGATAAATTTTTTTTACGTGTTATATATATCGTTAAAAAATTTCCGACCCCGGTAAATTTTGAAAGTCGGACCCCTATGCCCTTGATAAGTTTTAAAAAATTTTATATAAAAAAAATCTGATACAAAATCTAATAAAATATATACATAAACGTAATAGTTGGTTACATATTTAACAAATAATTAAACAAACCAGTTTTTGGGTTTGGGCCTTGACTTGAAAAATGAAAATTGGGTTTGGGCTCTGCTGGTGGATTAGGGTTGGGTGGTCAGTGCCGCTGCCCACTGTGTGCTTGTGTGTGTGTCGCACAAATGAAAACAGAAAGAAGATAAGCGACGAACCGGGAAGAAGAAAGAAAGAAGAAAAGTAGAGTCCGCCCCGCCGGCCGCGGCCCCGCGCACATTCTCCGCTGTCAAGCTTCCTCTCGTAGTCTCGCTCTTGCCACCGCCACAGGCCCCCCACAACCTTCACTATCAAGTATAAGTCATAATTCGTTGGTTTTTTAGTATTTATATGACTTTTGAAATTCTTAGTTTAATAGCGGACACTTGGACTACTTGATTTATTTTATACATTATTAGATTTTTAAATGAGTAATTGATAATATAATTTATTTTATATAAGACTAATTCTAAATGATATAGTTTAGATTATTATTTAAGAATTAAGAGTTAAGATTTTTAAATGTTTAATATTAAGTTACATTTTTTAATTGTTTTATTTCATTAGACAAAAATCAATATGGATCGATTTTTGAAAAGAAAGTTAAGATTTTTCTAGTTTTTGTTTGTTTGTATGTTTGTAATATGATTAATGACGTTGTATCATTTACGAATTTGTTTTATTATATGATGTAGATGAACCGACCCGAAAGTTTGAGATTTAAAAAAAACATTTAAAGTCACAAGCACTTACACTCTCGTAGCTATTAAATTCCAACCCCCATAAAAAAAATTCATGGATCTGCCACTGACTACGTAGGTTGCCCATTTATCAAAAAGATCATCAATAAAAGTCATGCTTGAAAATAAAATTTATAATAAGTTGAATGTGAGAAAGCTTACGAAAGCAATCTATAAACTTATGAAGGCATGATAAGATTATATTAACAATAAAGATAATGATGATTAAAAAAAAAAATTAAAACCCCAATTTACTTACTAAATTCGTCAACGAGTCTTAACTTATGTAGGTCGTCAAGTAGAAGATCCGATTTCATCGAAAAGAGGATGATCAACCTGTGGTGCAATAGAAGCACAACATTATAAGCATTTGTGTAATTGGATACACTGTCGTCTATAGTTGGCTCTTTTTAACCATGCCCTTGTGAGGAATAGTGCCCATCAAGAAATACCGGGAAAAAAAAACAATTTCACGATTCTTGAGCTTTGAATCAGTGATGGTTGATATAACTTTTTAACATTAATAGGAACACGTAACTCTTTCGGCCATAGGGCTCATCGTCACACTAAAAGTCAAAATCTAACATACATAACATTCCACATTCAACAGTCTTACAAAACATACACACCACTTAACCAATATATTATATCATAGATGTTACCTCATGAGAGTGATTAAAATGCTATGAACAATCAACTTGGTAAACTTGGAAAGACAACCACACTGCAAAGGGAAAACCAATAAATTACAGCATAAAAAAATTGGATTTAATAAAAATCAACAATAGTTGAAAGGTGAGAAGCATGATAAATGAAAACAATCTAATGGATCTGAAAGAAAACAAATGATTTATATATCATTCAAACATATGCAAAGCTATTAAACTTAAGCATTCCAAATAAACATAAATTTCGTTAGAAGCCTTCAGATTTCAAGTGATTGATGTACACATAAAAAAAAGAGAAAAACGCTTACAATGAATTGGCAATGACTAGTATGTGAGATTGGTAGCAGAGTTGAGCATGCAACCCCCATTTCTTCTTCTTTGGCCATCGCTAATTGTTAATTAAATTTGGGAAATGGCACTCGCTATTTATCCCCAAAGGACCATTGCCTTTGCTCTATTCTGATTGGTGGTTTCTTCAAGTACGGATAACGATCCACCCAAAAACATTTAGAAAATTTAGAGCATATCTAAAGTTCACCACCAAATCATAGCCATTTATTTGGAATCATATGGACGGCTAAAATTACATTAAATGGTCGTGGATCATGATCCGGATTACAAATGATCTGCCAATCAGAGAAAATGGTTCATTGGGGTTAAACATGTACACGTCTTATTAGTACTTATTTTTTTGGATTATTATGTAAAAAATTCCCAACTTTCTTTTTTTTTTCCAATTAAATCATCCAATCAAATTTTTCCTAAAACCCGCTCAACCACTTAAAACTCATGAATCTTGTATGTTATAGGCTGCAAACCGTTGATGTGCATACGTGATACACATGTGACAAAAAATGTTTTGATAACATAGTTGTGGTATCCATATGACAAATATGTAAAAACATTAATTTTTTGGATTTCAAAAATACACAAAGAGCTAAAGAACTAGTTAAAATAAAAATTTCAAAACGTCACTCATTTCTATTTCCGGCTAGAAGTCCTTAACTCCATCCCAAGCCCCTTACTTACTCAAAGAAACTCCACCGACCATCATGGGAGGATTCATATTTTTTGTTGTCGGTGTCACTTTTTTAGAATAAGTTTAATAATTAGATTTTCAAAATATATTCTAAGATGAATTAGGTCACAAAACGGGTTGCCAACACATAATTAACAAATAACAATATTTTTATAATTAAAAAAGTACATAGTACAGTACCACATGTCGACTGTCGCAGTTGCAACGCAAAAACAATATTAGCTTCAACAATTGATAAAGCAAAGGATACGAAAGATTATTCCTAGTTTCCACAATTAATTTAGCAAGCTCGCAAACTCCATTCAAGTTAGAAAATAATTGATCATCTTTTGCATTCTCAATATAGTAATCAAGTTGATGCACAAGGTTAACATTTTTCTCATAATTAATTTCATTCGGACACATCTCCGCCAACCTTAATAACTTTGATGAATCAAAGTCCCGAGAAAACTCACATGGTTAGGGGTTTTTCAACATATAGAAACACCTCCATAACCGATGAGAAGTGACAATGTTTTTTGGGGTTTTTCAACCAATTGGACCGGTGCGTTCAACAAGGTTTGAGCTAATTTTCTTTTGGGCTTTCTTTTAATCTTTTGCGTTGTTTCTTGAATCTTGTCTCTTATCCTTTTTATTTCTATTGAGCTTGTGTTTTTTCTTTTAAGTTTTTTATGATTAAAACACAGTAATATTTTAGTAAATTTGGGTAATGAAAGCAACAAATATAAATTAGATATGTATATAATACTTTTATAAATTTTTCGTAGGTGCACTAAAAAAACCTAGGTGTCACTCAAAGTTTTAATACATACGTAACTCAATATTTTGAAAATTTATCACCCATATTATCTCAATTGATCCGCCCGTGCCGACCATAACTCCAAGTCTTTGATCTCCGATCAAATCACCACCTTTGATATTGGGCCATGTTGTGTTGAATTGGTTAAATGGAAGTCAATATTTGTGCGATTTCATGTGACATTATAATAATCATTTTAATTTGTATCCTATAATGTAACATATATTATGTATCCGGTTTCGGAGGATAAATTTTTCAAAAACCTATAAAAAATTCCATATTTTTTATTTTTTATGGGCTTTCAGTTTGGGTATTTATTTTTAATAAAATTGGGTATTTAATAAATTTATATTATAAATATAAATTTATAACATAAGTTATAAACTTATCAATATAATTAAGATAATAAAATTTCCAAACATACATAGTTTTACTCAAATCAAATATGTTTTATATTATATTTGATTATAAATACATAAAAAATTTAAAATTATAAAATTAATGCAGTACTAAATCGGGCTTTTTTGGGTTTTATTCCAGTTTTTTTAATAACCGGTTAACACCCTGTGAAGCAAAGGTTGACCCAGGGAAATTTCCCAAGATGAGAAAGATGGATGCCCTGCTGGTAAATTAAAAAATGAATCCGGTTCTGTTAAAATTCAGCCTGGATATAAAAATCCTGTTACATAGAAATCGGATATTTAGATTTTTTTTGCATTTGTAGATATAACTAGAAGACATAATAAAAGTAATAAGTGAACACATTAGAATCTTTTTGTATTGGAGTGATTATATTGGCTTGGTAAGGCTACTCAACTCAAGTATGTGTGGGGTTCTTTGATTTGTGATTTTATTTTCTACGACTTTAATTAAATTAAATATAACAAGGTAATCTAAATCGTAGCGAACACCATAACATAAATATACACATAATTCAAAAATTAATACACAGTGTAAGTATATTGTATATAAAATATATGTTAGAGAGTTAATGGTTGGTTGGTGGTTAATTAGTGTTTCTTTTGTTTTTAATTACGTAACACATAATGAATGGACATAAAATACAAAGATTTGAGAAATAAATATTGGATTTCATATCCAAGAGAGAAACATATGCATTTTATCAAGAATGTGTAGTAGGTAGGTTCAGGGGCGAATCTACATGGAATGAAGCGGGGAAAAGGCCCCTAACGATATGCGTAAATTTGACGAATTTTAACCTATGTGTTTGGAAAAATTAACACTATGAATACCTTATAAAACCTCATGCCCCAACGAAAAAATTTTCAGGATCCTTCAGGATCCGCTACTGGGTAGGTTGTAGGGGAGAAGAGATGTTGTTGGAATTAGAAGTATTTAAAAAAAAAAAAAGAAATTGAGTCCCATATCGGTGTTAGTAGAATAGGGGATGGGTTAGTGGAATGGTATAGAAAAGGAGGAGGGGATGAGTGGAAAAGTATGATCCTTCAGGCAAGTTTTGAAGGGAAGTGATGAGTGGTCATTGCTCGCAATTAAACATGCGAGATGGGGTGTCTGCCCAAAGCCTGTTACGACAATTGGGCACCTCCATTTTTAAACCATCTGATCCCCTTCTATCTTCTTTTTATCTTTTTTTTTTATTACTTTCCTTATATCTCTTTTTCCATTTCTTTTTAAAAATAGTTTATCTTTTTCAAATAAAAAGTTCAATTATTTATAAGAGTGTTTATATTTTTTTAATTGTAACAAACTTGTTTTATTTGGTCTGTCTTGACTTAAATTTTTATTTTTTTAATTCAAAATTGACCTAAATTAAAAGTCATTTACAAAATAGATATCAAAGGGCCTTTGGCCTCGCAGGTTCGACTCTCGTTGGAGGCGTATTGATATTTAGGACACAGGTTCGACTCTCGTTGGAGGCATATTGATATTTAGGAGGTGAAAGTAAGTCTTGTGATAAAGGAGTAGTTTAGGAAAAAAATTACAAAATAGATTAATATATTTTTGTCCTGAACATTTATTGACATAAAGAGTAATAGAAAAAGATAACTAATTAACATGATTTTATCAATTAAAAAGTATTATTCACCTTAATTTCTCAAGATATTTATCAAAATTTCATGATATTATGCATTGTTTTTATTCTTAAATTTTCATGAAATCATTCGTGATGAGAAGTATATCTGAGATTAATGGTGGGGTTGAGGCTGCAACCCACCTTTGATATTGGGCGATGGCTGTGTTGAATTGGTTAAGTGCAAGTCAATATTTGTCGGATTTCATGTGATCAAAAAAGATAAAACTGGTTACAGTTATTTGGCGTTGACAAGTGTCTCAAAACGCAAACCTCTTTCATCTTTTGTCATGGTTTGTGTGTTAAATTTCTGAAATAAAAGTGGCTACTTATCTCAAATGACCATGTCCTCTTTTCCTTTCTTTGATTTGCCAATCCACCACAAAAACATTTAGAAATCCAAACAATCAAGTCATGTATTTCATAGAATCATATTACAACATTTAATTCATTTTGCTATCAACAACTAATTAAAATTAATACGTAATGGTTTGTGTGTTAATTTTGCTATCAAACAGCCTTTCCAGTCCTTTGTACTTTGGACGTCGATCCCCCACAATTTTATATAGTTATTCTCCCAAATGCCCATCGACTATTTTGTCTTTCTCTGATTGGCGGCTTCTTTGTGATCTAGCACAGGATCCACCCTGAAAACACCAAAGAAATGTATCATAGCCATTAATTTTGCAATCAATGGCTAAAATTAAGTTGAGGCGGATCCTTATATGGAATATTAGGCAAGAATATTTTAAATCAACGGCTTAAATTAAGTTGGAATGGATCCTCACAAGCTTAGTGCACCAGGATGACACATGAACTTTTAGGCTTTACCACAGATCGATAGAAGGAGGATTAAAATGTTAGTTTTGTGCAGAATTTATTTTATGTTATCATTTAATACAAAAACAAATACAGAACTGAGCTACATGAAAAGGAAATTACAGAAGCTGTGATAACTTCCGGTATCCAATTCAGCAAAATAAGAACACAAACAAACACTAAGATGAATATTATTTTACCTCGACCTGTCACACTTCTTCTACAAGAATACACCCTTTTTGCGACGACATTTGTCGTCGCTAACAAATAATTATAAACCTAAGTTCTCTATAAATAGGGTTTTTATCGGCATCAAGTGCCAGGATGTCGAAGTTGACGGTACTTCTGAAGTTGAAACGTATAGATATGAACATAGATCAAATCTGATTGTGAAGTTGATCTATTACCTGAAGAGAGGTGGAGACGAATTTGATAAGAAATCATGCACATCGGATTATTAAAACATAAATGCATGAAATTTGTCTTTTAAATTTTGGTGTTTTTTTTTCAATTTCTAACAATGTCTTACAAGACAATACACACCATTGAACCGGTATATATATTGAGTCAAAGATTTTACCTCATGGTCTCCATTGGAGCGATTAAAATGCTATGAACAATCAACTTGGTAAACATTGAAAGGAAATTACACTGCAAAGGGAAAAAGAATAATTTACAACAACAAAAAAATTGGATTTAGTAAAAGGGTGTACTACAAAAAAGGTAACCAATTTTACCTTTTTTATTGTTTAAGTTAACCAAGTTTATTAATTTGCAAGAGAAAACAGTTGCAAACCTTTTAATTTTTATCATTTAAGGTAATTGGTTACCTTAATTAGAAAAAAAATATTGGATATCTTAATCATTAAAATATATATAAAATCCATTACCTTAAATGCTTAAAAAGATGAAAGTTTAATCCTTTTTTTCTATTGCAATCAAACTTAATTTCATTAAATAATAAAAATGAAAGTTTGATCCTTTTTTCTATTGCAAACAAAGATCGTTGCCTTAAACATTAAAAAAAAAAATAAGTTGGTTATGTTTTTTAGCAGTTAACTCTTGTATAAAATGAACAATCTTTAAAAAGTGAGAAGCATGATAAATTATTTAAATGGGTTTTAAAAGAGAACAAAACATTTATATAGGATTCAATCAAATCCAAAGCTATTAAACTCAAACATTTCAAATAAGTAGAAATTTCGTTAGAAGCCTTTGGATTTCAAGTGATCAAAGTACGCATCAAAAGAAAGAAAAAGCTGCTTACAATGAATTGGCAATGACAAGTATCTGAGATTGGTGGCGGAGTTGAGCATACAAACTCCATTTCATCTTCTTTTGTCATGACAGTTTGTTAATTAAATTTGTGAGATGGAACTCGGTATTTATCCCCAAATGACCATTGTCTTTGCTCTTCTCTGATTCGTGGTTATGTTGTAGTCCGGATCACTATCCACCCAATTATATTTAGAAAATCAAGAGCATATCTAACCATCAGCACCAAATCATAGCCGTTTATTTTGCAATCACATTGGTGGTTAAAATTAAGTTTAAATTAAATGGTAGTGGATCATGATCCGTATAACAAATAATCCGCCAATCAGAAAAAACACAAAGTCAAATGGTCATTTGGGGTAAAATTCTACATGTGTTATTGTTAGTCAATAGGTGAAGCCCACAATGTGTCTTGGCCTCTTTGGCCCATGTTGTATTATCTCTATTTATTTACCTTGAATTGTAATTGAGAAAGTTAAGGAAATAATATCAATTATCATGGTATCAGAGATTTCCCCAACAAACTTTCCCTCTATTCCCTCTCAACCCTAGCAAATCTCGCCTCCCTCCTTTGACCGCCGTCCTCCCCTTGGCTCCTCCACCTCTGCCGTCGATCACCATGGGAGACGCAACCCCTACTCAATCTTTTCATAAGGCATTTGGTGTTGTAAACATCAAATCATGTATCCCTCTTGTTCTAGATCATGATCACTTAAACTATGATGCATGGTGTGAGCTCTTTATCACCCATTGCAAAAGCTTCGATGTCCTCGGATTTATAGACGGCGACACACCCAAACCACAGGTTCATGTCACCACTCTATCTCAACTTGACAATCTGGTTAAAATGTGGATTTACGGCACCATCAATAAATCATTGCTACAAACCATTCTCCGCAAAAACTCTACGGCTCGAGATGTATGGCTTAGTCTCGAAACCTTATTTCATGACAACAAAGACTGTCGTGTCATGCAATTGGATAACGAACTCCGAAACCTTGATATCAGCTCTTCGTCTATTGGTGAATATCTAAAAAAGGTTAAAGTTACGGCTGATCTGCTTGCTAATATTGGTGAGCCGATCGCTGACAAAACTCTCGTCATGCATACCATCAATGGCCTTCGTGGAAAATACGGTAACGTAGTCACCCTCATAAGACACAGTAAACCCTTTCCATCTTTCAAAGAGGTACGATCTATGCTTCTTCTTGAGGAGTCACAATCTCCTTCTAACCCTCATCCTATACCGAACTACGATACTGCCCTTGTGACCACGTCGAAGGCTCCATCACCTTCCCGCACACCTGCCTCCCCCCAGGTATGCCGTAATTTCTCCCGCGGTTCTTGCCGTTTTGGAGCCCGTTGCTCTCCAACCCTCGCCCCTCTTTCTCTCCCTGCACTTTCACTCTCCCTCAAAATTCCGTCCACCATCTCCCCCTGTTTCTTTCTTGGCTTACAAGACCACACCACCACTGTCGAATGCATCGACAACCACCACTGTCGACAACCACCATGTCTTTATCCCTCTCACTTTCCATGCAACCACCACCGTCGCATGTCGTCGCCATGATGATGAACACGATGATGAACGACGAATTGATTATTTTGTTTGATAAATCGTGAAATTAAGTAGAGAAATGCAAGTGAAAATCAATTCTCATGTTTGATAGAACATAGAATTGAATAGGAAAATATATTATAAATTCTTTTATATAACATAATTATATAAAAATTCAAAAAATACATTTTTTTTAATACATCTTTTGAAGATTTTGTTTATCATTTTAAAAAATTACATTGGAACTTCATTTTATATTTTTAAATATAAATAATAAATATAGTTTTAGTATAACATACTTTTAAACCAAACATATTACTACAAAAATAGTTTTTAATCATATAAAATACTATAATACAATCAAAACAAATCAAATACCAAATGCTAAGTTTTAAATTATATATCATATTTCTAGCGTAATTGAACCACATAAAGTAATACATGCAACGTTTTAAATTGTCTACGAACATGAACAAACCGAACTAAACATAAATGAACATAAATCAAAGCAAACAAACCAAATAAGGTACTAAACTATGAAAGTACCACGAGCATAGGGAAATAACTATACTATTGAACCATCCGTATACGTTCCAATCATGCAAATTTTCTCCATAAGAGTCAATGTAAGAAATGATCCCTCGAAGACACATCCTTACCAAGCACATGAGTTGCTTTGAAACGTTTGCTCATAGTGATCCTTGGTAAAACTTTCAACGCATGACTAACCTTGTCATAGATTTCACGATTCTCGATCTTCTCTGCGTTTATCCACCTACAATTTCTCCAAATTTATCAAAGTACTACTTCATCTCCCGACATGACTTACGATATAGCTCAACACTTTCATTGATTTTTGTTTTTCTTCGTTTTCTCGTGACACTAGTTGTTGGTCCATCAGATTGTCGACTATCTTGGCCGTCATCTTCCATGAAATCAACGTCGTCAATATCAATAGGAAAAAATTTTGCGTCTCCTGAACAACTTCTTTTCTTTCCTAGATCAATTGCATGAATTCCTATTAGGGTTGTTCATAAAAATTTGAATTCGAGCATCTGAAATAAAAGTCGGATCCGAAACTATTCGAAATTTCGGATATCCAAAAATCAACAATCTTTAAAAGGTGAGAAGCATGATAAATGAAAACAATCTAATGGATTTAAAAGAAACAAAAGATTATATATCATTCAATCAAATGCAAAGCTATTAAACTTAAGCATTCCAAATAAACAGAAATTTCTTTAGAACCGTTCAGATTTCAAGTGATCGGTATACACATCAAAAGAAAGAAAAAAATTGCTTCCAATGAATTGGCAATGACAAGTATGTGAGATTGCTGGCAGAGTTGAGCATGCAACCTCCATTTTTTCTTCTTTGGGCATGGCTGATTGTTAATTAATTTTGTGAAATGAAACTCGCTATTTATCCTCAAATGACCATTCATCTGCTCTTTTTTGATTGGTGGTTTCTTGAAGTCCATATAACGATCCACCCAAAAATATTTAGAAAATCTAGAGCATATGTAAACTTCACCACCAAACATAGCCATTTATATTTGCAATGTGATCGACGGCTAGTACAATGGCGGACTTACTTGGAAGGAGGGGTAGCCCGTGCAATGGATCCCCTCCCAAATAACTTCGTTTCGTAGGGGAAATTTTTTAAAAATTTTATATGTGCAACCGACGAATTTTTATGTGTGCAACTTATAGTATTAAAAAAAAAATCATGTGTGCAACTTTATTTTAAAAATTTTGATACCTCAAAAAAAAAGTTGATTACCTAAATAACTAAATAAATAATTAATTCAATAAATCAACAACATTCAATAATATTTCTAAAAATTAAAACTCAATAAACCCAATACTAAATTCTAAACCTATTAACCCAATATCCTTTTAAAACCCAATGCAAATTTTTAACCCAATTTTCAAACTCAATAATAATTTTAATTTTTAAGCCCAATTTTTTAACCCTTCTATCTTTAACCCACTTTTGAAAAAAAAAGACAGAAGAAGCGAGAGCATATATATATTTTTGAACGGTGTTCTGATTTGTGTGATTGAACATGAAATATTTTCTATGGTGACAAATGAAGCTTCTATTGATTGTATTTCATAATAAATTGTATTTTTATTTCTTATCTATTATTCTATTTGGTATTTTAAGATTATATATTTAACTTTAAATTATAAATATTCATGTGTTGACCCGACCCGACCAAAATAATCATTTTAATTTTTGAACCGTGAACGCGACGAAAATTAGTGCAACGGGTCCCTGGTCCCCTGGTCCGCCACTGGGCTAGAATTAAGTAAATGGTGGTGGATCAATTAAATGGTGGTGGATCATGATCCGGATTATAATTATCTGCCAATCAGAGAAAATGGGTCATTGGTGTTGAACATGTACACATCTTATTGGTATTTTTTTTTTTTGGATTATTGTGTAAAAGATTCCTAAGTTGCCTTTTTTTTTTTCCAATTAAGTCATCCAATCAAATTTTTGCATAAAAACCAATTAAAGGACAGTTAAAATACAAACTTCAAAACGTCACTCACTTCTCTCTCCGGCTAAAAATTCCTTAACTCCACCCCATGTAGAGTTGCACAAAAATCAGAATATCTGATTTTGATCCAAACCCGATTCCAAACCGGTTTCTATGTAACTAGATTTTTTGATCCAGACTGGGTAGGCTGTATTTTTCACAGGATAATTACCTGGTTATAAAAAACCGATTTTGGACTACACTAATTTTATAATTTTAAACTTTTTATATATTTATAATCAAATATACTTTAAAACATATTTGATTGGAGTAAAACTATGTTTGTTTGGAGTTTTATTATCTTAACCATAGTTATAACATAGTTATAAGTTTATAACTTATAAGTTATAAATTATAACGTATAATTTATGAAATAATTTAAAAAGCCAATTTATTAAAAATAAAAGTGCAAATGAAATTTGTATTAAACATATGATAAAAAAACTGTAAAAACCAAATTGAAAGCTTAAAGTAAAAAAGATTAAAAATTATGATTTTATAGAAAAAAAAATCATATTTTTTATATAATGGGTATTTAAAAAATCTGTTTTTTAATATCCAAAATCAGTTACATTTTATTGGATCCAAAACCACTTATATCCAAACCGGTTATTACATAACTGGTTTCTTTGCCTAAAAAACCGGATCGAATAAAAACCGATCCAGATCTTATTAAAACCGCTAAATGTACATGCATCTATAACCCCAAGTCCGTAATTTACTGAAAGAAACCCCACCAACCGTAACTCCAAGTCTTCGATCTCCAACCAAAGAACCACCCCCTCTGTCCCAATTTGTGTGTGTGCGTTTTATTGCATGTGTTGTACATATGTTTGGATGTTTTCGGCAAAGATTTGTTCATCTCTCTTCGTCTACTTCTATTTCTAGATTCAAATCGTACGAAATTTATTCTGCATCACATTAAAATATTCATTTGAAATTTAGTATTCATCTACTATGAAAAATAACTTCTAGACTATCAAAACACAAATTGATCATACTATCAATTTAGCCATTAAGTTATCATTATTCTTACGTGAAACTACTGCAATCCAAATATTCCTTGACAAAAACCCTTGTTAACTAATTTTCATGGCTAAAAGTGCGTTTTAGGCTATTTAATTAAACTGAGTTTTTATCAATTCAAGAAAAAAACTGGCCTTGAAACTTTTTCATTCAAATTGTTCTTAAAAACTTTCTATACCTTATAAATTGTAAAAAAAAATTCACTTAAAATTAATGTGTATATATACTCATTCTATATTAATGTAACCGGGATCTTCTCATCAACCTAATCCAACACAAGAAATTGTAAAAGTAAAATGTTACCACTTGTAAGAAATTTAAAATACTATTAAAATGCTTCTGAACTTAAATTACAATATTTAAATGAAATTGTAGGGTTGAGCATATCAACCAAACTGGCCTGGATCAAAAAAATCAAAAAGAAAAATTAGCAAAATGAGAAAACTAAAAACCAGCCCATTATTTGTGAAACGGTTTTGGCCCGGATTTCATCTAGTTTTTCGGTCCTCGGGCCGGTACCAACCGGTACAAGTTTCATTACAGAATGTACAATAAACAAATAACAATATACTATGTATAAAGTTTGAAATTTGTAACATAGATACAGTCAGATTATATATAAACTCAAAACGAAAATATTGATGTCATTTGTCGTCGACTTTTACAAGTGAGTGTAGATGGGAACTTAATAATGTTATTTTAAATTCTATTGCCTTTTTAAATTTCGGTTTGGGCAAGGTTAAAAACCGAAAAACATGTGACTCGAACCTGGAAAACAGAAAATCGATTTAGGGGCTTTTATTGAAACGACAAAAATTATATCATACCTATTCTGGACCGGGCCGGTTTTTGGGTTTTTTTAGGTCCATAGTGCTCATCCTTACAAAATTGAAATTGTGAGACTATAAAATAAATCACAATATTGAAAGGAAGCAAGACTACTTGTGGTTAACATGATTATCTTAAAACAGAAACAAGTGTGTGTACTATTGGTGTCCACAAACTTGCTTAAAAGTTCGTCCAAATTTTTAAGTAATTTTATATGGAAAAACGCAATAACATTTCCCTAAAATACGTATGAATTAATTTAGTAAACTTTTACAGAAGTATCTTGGTGTTACTTTCTTCTATTTCCTTATTGAAGAGGAGGACGAACGAAAAGCTTTTGTCCATTTAATTGTAATAAAAAGATTTTAAAATTACATGTGCCATTAAGATTTTTACTATCATTTAAATTGAGAAGACCAACAGACGTAAAGCTCGATAAGCAAATGCCATGAGCCCGTATTGTGAGAGAATGTTTTTCCGTTAATATTTCTATGTTATCATTGCACTATAATAGAGCGTAGCCAAGGGTAGTGTAGGAATGATCAGACGAGAAAGGAATGTGAAATGAAAAATTAGGGATCTGTCAATTTAGGATTTTTTTTTTCTTTTAAGATTGTCTACTTTAACTTGAGTCAAAATATATATGATATTGACATTCAGTTAAATAAAAGTCTTCGCTCACTAAAAGTCTTGATTATCTTGTAGTGAATGATCTAAGAAACTGTAGAGGTAAATCATTCAATTTAGCATGAATGTGATGTTGATGACATGATTAATAATATGTGTGCTTATTAGATATAGCTTTGATTGAAATTTCGATTGTCTGATATATTTTTCCAGGCGTCTTATTAGATTTGGCTTTACTATATTCAAAGATATCCACTTGCATAGTTGCATTCCTTACTAACTGATGTAGTTACCAAGAGTTGATTAATGTTAAAGAAAATCCAAAAAATGCTTAATTAATTACCAAGTGTTGATTAATGTTAATTCAGTAAAGTCATCATCAACAAGAAAATGTTAGTGATAAATTAATAAGAATACCAAAGTGTGGAACAGTGAGAAGCACTATATTAGTAAGAAAATTGCTTAGTCATAGGTGTTCATGAAAGTGCTTCCCAATCATGGCTTAATTTTCTTTCGAGATTCACAAATGAAATGGATTTGAAGAAAATAAAAGATTTGTATAGCATTCAATCAAATCCAAAACCCATTAAACTTAAGCCTTCCGAATCAATACAAATTTGTTACAAGCCTTTGGATTTCCATATGATCGACGCATCAAACCCCTTAAACTTAAGCTATTCGTGATGAGAAGTATCTGAGATTGATGGTGGAGTTGAGGCTGCAACCCACCTTTGATATTGGGCCATGGCTGTGTTGAATTGGTTAAATGGAAGTCAATATTTGTGGGATTTCATGTGATCAAATCACGATAAAAGATAAATCTGGTTACAGTGAATTTGCGTTGACAAGTATCTCAGAACGCAAACCTCTTTCATCTTTCGCCATGGTTTGTGTTAAATTTATTTAATAAAAGTGGCTATTTATCCCGAATGACCATCACTACCTCATTTCCTTTCTTTGATTTACCGATCCACCACATAAACATTTAGAAATCCAGACCATCAAATCATACGTATTTCTTAGAATTGAATGATATTACAACATTTAATTCATTTTGCCATCAACAGTTAATTATAATTAATATTTAATGTTTGTGTCTTAATTTTGCTATCACAACAGCCTTTCCGGTCCTTTGTACTTTGGATCTCGATCCCCCACAATTTTAATTAATTATTCTTCGAAATGATCATCGACTCTTTTGTCTTTCTCTGATTGGCGGCTTCTTTGTAATTAAACACAGGATCAACCCTGAAAACGCCGAGCATATTTAGCATTGACCACCAAATAACATTTCTTAGAATCGTATCATAACCATTTGCAATCAGTGGCTAATATTAAATTGAGGCGGATTCTTATATGGATTAGACATGAATTATACAGATCAACGACTTAAATTAAGTTGGATGGATCCTCATAAGCTTAGTGCACCAGGATAACACATGAACTTTTAGGCTTTACCACAGATCGATAAAAAGAAATTTAAAATGTTAGTTTTGTGCAGAATTTATTTTATGTTTTCATTTAATCCAAAACAAATACAGAATTAAGCTACATGAAAAGGAAATTACAGAATGTGATAACTTCCAATATCCAATTCAACAAAATAAGAACACAAACAAACACATAGATAAATATGATTTTACCTTGACCTGTAATGGCATCATAGAACACAAGATCGAAGTCCCTTTGTTGATGGTACTTCTGAAGTTGAAACGTATAGACATGAACATAGACTATTATGAACTTGATCTATTACCTAAAGAGAGGTGAACTAGAATTCACTACAAAATAAAAGCCTTTTAGTGACTGAACAAAACAGTCACTAAAACTCAAAAATCAATAAGTTAATCCATGTTGACTTTCTCCCAATAAAAATAAAATAGTCACTAACGCTGGAGTCACTAAAAGTATCTACAGACACAAATATTTAGTCAGTAAATGGTCAAAAGATTTTATGACTGACATAGAGTGATTGACAAATTTAAGGAACCCATATATTTTTCTTTATGTATGCAGAATTTCAGTCACAATAGGTTAAAAATGATTATAATGACTTTACATTTTATTAACTAAAGCCTTAATAATATAATTAATATTCAATTTATTTTTTCTATATATTTACTTATATTAATAACAAAAACAAATAACATTACAAAATATAAACAAAGCAATTTCATTACTTGTATAATAAATTATACATCAGCTAACAAAAGAATATCATGAGAAGAAAAATACTTAATACCCTAACTATTTTTATTCAAACTAAAATTTTTCTTTATTTTTTCAAAAAAGTTATAAAATATAAACATAAGTAGTTTCATTACTTGAATAATCAAAGTTAACTTATAGATTGTGAATTTTGGTGAAAAATAATATTTAAAAAATAATGCAAATGAAGAATAAGTTATCCAGTGTCATTAATTTTCAAAGCATGGATAAATACCAAGAGATGACTAACCATAAACCTATCCAAAGAACATGCATTCCTACCATTCCATCCACAGGTACTACTACGTAGGTAGCCCATTTATCATAAAGATCATCAATAAAAGTCATGCTTGAAAATAAAATTTATAATAAGTTGAATGTGAGAAAGCTTACAGAAGCAATATATCTATAAACTTATGAAGGCAAGATAAAGATTATATAAATAAAATTAACAATAAAGATAATGATGATAAAAAAAAATTTAAGCCCCAATTTACTTACTAAATTCTTCCTTTAGTCTTAATTTATGAAGGCCATCAAGTAGAAGATTTCATCATAGAGTGGATGATCAACGTGTGTTGCAATAGAAGCACAGCATTTATAAGTATTTGCGTAATCGGATACACTGTCGTCTATAGTTGGCTCTTTTTGATCATACTCTTGTGAGGAATAGTGCCCATCAAGAAATACTTGGGAAAAAAATAATTTCACGATTCAAAAGCTTTGAATCTGTAAGGTCTACCACTGCAAGATCTATCTAGACGCGGATCCGTGAACGAGTGCGGAATCCTCGTTGACGGTTAGACGGACAAACTCTCAACCAACGGAACACGGAGACTATTAGACGCTGAACGAACGACACACGAACGATCCTACGAACTAATTCTCTCCGAAACGGCACTCACCTAGCTGATAAACTCGAGATCGCCTCTTGCTTAATTCCTCACGAATTCTGCAAAAAGTCCTTTAATTATTCGAGTCTATCCCTAATTATAGACCCTGATTCGAGTCTGTTGTGGGCCAAGCTCGAATCTGGCCCAAGGCCCATTCGAGTCTGTCCATATTGACAGTCTCGAATCTAGCCCATTCGAATCTAAGGTCTCATTCGAATCTATCTCAGATTCGAATGTATTCCCTTAAGTAATTCGAATCTAGCCAAAATACTTAAACTCTTAAGTGATAAAACTTATGATATTACCTTATGATTGATTTTATCTTTGAACTTTATGTTTGAACTTCTTGTAATACGTTACATCAAGTTCAAACATACAAACACTAATAAGCATCAATCATATATAATATATTTATAGCAAACACATGCTAAATCACAATGTAAGACCACTTAGACTGCTATCGTCACACGGGATGTACCAACAGACTCCCCCTTGACGATAGCTTCTAATAATTCACACATTTGATTTAAGAACTTGGTTTATTTATTGATTCAAAACACTACCAGCATACAGACCTTTCTCGACGCATACCTTGACCACATTTTCATACTTACTAGCCTCAGTATCCATATGTGCGTCACTGGAAATCTTACAATTATACAAAATCTGCAGATCTTCTTTAGATAGGTTTACCAGGTGAAGCGGGTCATAGACTCTAAGAATAACATTTTCTTCTAAGTCTTCCATAACCGCTTCCCCAGTTTCCGTGTCAGCATACCACCACTTCAGATTCTTCAGAATATTTTGTGGCATTGGCTTGAGAGGAACCTTCCTAAGACATCTAGCCGGCTTATAGTGAATCCTCATCCAAGGTCGTCCAGTTAGAGGATCAATACGTGACGGATCCTCTACTCTTCTCCCGACCCTTGGATTCAAACGTTCGAACTTCCTTGATCTCCCTTCCTTTCTTATGATTCTTTCGATTACGCTCGCGTAGGGATCATTGCCAATGTTTATAAGATCTTTCCAAGCTAGCGCAGTGATTTCGATTTTTGGCAGGGAGTTGAACGCTTTTAAAGTTCGCCTCATGTACTGAAGCCCGTCTTTTCTCTTTATTATAAATAGCTGCAGATCTCTGTCAAAGAACCAGCTTAAAATTCGCTCAGACAGCTTCCCAGTACCTGGCACTCTCATTGTCTTTTTAATTGCTGCTTCCTTCTCTTCAGCCCTGAACCATAGCTTTCGTTTTTCTTCATTAGTTAGCTCTCTTGCAGGTTCCTCTGTCGATGGCTGAGGATTCAATGCAACATTAACTATATCTATATCGACAATTTTATTTCCATCAATCATGTAAGTATCAGTGATAGGATTCTGCTGCACAACTATCTCGTCAGCTTCATCATCCTCATCAGCAAGTACTTCATCATCCGACCGCCAGTCTACTATCTCCCCTGGCACAAATTCCCCTTCCTCCAGCTCTTCATCTTCATTATCAAAACCTACATCCAGTGGATCATCATCGAGATCCATGAGCGCTTCAATCATCTCGCTGATCTCAAAGTCTGTAGGCTGTTTAGATGAACTGGCCTCACCCCTTTCTCCTTCGCCTTGACTAGGCTCCCCCTGAACTTGTGTAACTTGAGCTGCAGGAAAATCTACAGACTCAATCTCTTTATTCGCACCGGGATCATCGCCTTCATGATCATCTCTTCTCTGCACCTCCTGATCTCGGCACGATGTCTCCCCCTGAGCCTGTAAATTTTTCATTAACTGCTCAATTAGGGAGCGCATCGACCTTATCTCAGCTGCCTGATCGCAAACAAAAGTTTTCATTTCTACGTTCTCTTCCTGGACTTGCTCCACAATCTTCTTCAAATCGGCATTTTCTTTATCAAGATTTGCATTATGAGTCTGAATTTCTCCGATCGCCTTTGTTAGGCTTAAGATTTGGACATTCTGGAAGTCAACGCGAGCTTTAAGCTGCAGAAACCTTTGGTTGTCAGAGTATGTGGTCGAGATAGATGGAATGGACTGTATAGGAGTAGGAATGAACGGTGATGGTATATACGGTTCATCTTGAGGTGGTGGTGGTGGTGGTGGACTGGTGGTTTGAGGTTCTTGATGTTGCGGAATTTCTGGTTGATCTTCAGGAGCTGAAGATGATCCTTGCATGAACCTGTGACGTTTGGCCCGTTGCCTTGTCACTAGTTGAGGAACTTCCTCTTCTTCAAAATCAGACTCCTCCAATTCCCTGTTTACGCGCCTCCTCGAACCACCCTCATTTATAATCAATCTCGAACCATAAGTTCCAATTTGAATATCAGGAACTGCAGCTGTCGGAACTTCCGCGGATTCTGAGTCGGATTCCGAAGATGTTAATCCGTCACCTGCCCCTTCTGGCTCGTATTCCTCCACATCTCTAAAAATATCATCTTCATCTGCTGGTGGACTAAGCAGCTCACCAACCAATGCTGCTGCAACGTCTTCGTTGGCATGAGGCCCTGCCTCCCAAATTTCATTAAGCGTCTGGCTTAGCTGTTCAGTTTCTCTCGCAATATTTGAGGGCCCAGCTTCTTGAATATTTGAGGGCCCGGCTTCTGTAACTTCTGGTTGCTGGCTTGTCGAAGGCCTGGTTGCCGGAATTTGACTCGCTGCTGGTCTTTGTCGGCGTCTTGGATCACGTGGCCGAGCACGAGGCTGTTGTTGTGTTGACGTTGACGTTGTTGCTGTTGTTGTTGTTGTGGAAACTCAACGACCCCTGCCCAGCTGGCATCTTCCGGGGCTTGAAAATCCCTATCCACAATAGCTCCGAACAATGGACGAGCAACAGGAACAGCCAATCTTCCTCGGTGTGAGGAACAATCAGCGAAAATCCGTTTGTCCATAATGTTAACACTCAGAGAATCATTTGACGGCGGCAAGTCTGGCAAGAAATGCCTTATCAGCATCATAATGAACCTTGGGTACAACAAGAATCGTTCCCTTTCTGGAGCCGTAATTTGATGAACGAACTCCGAGAAGAACATCTGCGAAAAGCTGAACTTCCGATTATATACCAATGCAATAACTCCAGATTGGATCTTTGACACTATGTAATCAAAGCCAGCTTTCTTCGGCGCAAAACAGACCATGAATACGTGCACCAAGAATCTCCATTGCCCAATCAGGCCACTCTTCATGTATGACGACTTTGTCACATCTAAACTGTAGCCCATTCTCAGAAAAGCAGTCTGCCTAATACTTAATGGGAAGTCAATAGGCCCGTCCTCCTGTTCCTGAGAACCCAACTGTAGCACTTGGCGCAACATATCTGCTGAGAAGACTAGAGGCTGGCCAGCGATTCTGGTTCTGATAACTGTCGGGGTGACAGTACAGTCCACCTGTAAATGATCATAAAACTGGCGTACATACGAAATTACAATTGGAATGTTATGATACAAAGCATAGCTAATCCTAGACTCAGCTAGGAAGTCCAAAACTTCGCGAAAACCCTGCGCCTCAGGGATATTATTATCTGGATTAAGGACCATATTATGCTTCGGGACAAAAGCGCGAACTGCCATATCTGCACAATAAATAAAACTGTTAGACTCATTAAAAATCAATAAACTTGTTTAAATTCAAAATTTGTTTTATTTTGTACTTGATTAAATACAAAATCTAACACAATTAAATTTCCACAAGTTTAATAAAATTTAAATTAAACAAAGTAAATAAAGTACAGATTCGAAAGTAACAGATTCGAAGTGTCCATATTCGAGTGTAATGGACAGATTCGAAGAGTCCCTTTTCGAGTCTAATGGACAGATTCGAATATCATGGTCATCTCGAATCTAATGACAGATTCGAGAAACCCATGAACAGATTCGAAGGTCCTGGAACAGACTCGAAGCCCCGACGGTTGATTTTTCAACAAAAACCCAAGATTTTAACCATTTTGAACTTGGTAAATCACATACATTCGTTCAACTAGGTCCCAATCATTGATTTATGCTTTTAATTTGATTTTTTATATGTCCAATCTTGGTAATTTAGCAAAAACCCTATTTCGACCTATAAAACTTCAAATTTTGACGATTTGGTCTAAAATTGTGCATAAAGCTACACAAATCTTGTACAATCCGGTTGATTATACCTAGATGTATCTGTAGAATCGAAACACCAAGTAAGAGACTCGACAAAATGTCGTTTAGAAGGATTACGATAGACTCGAGAACAGATTCGAAATCGCCAATATAGAGTCGATAGTATAGATTCGAAAACAGATGGAGTTAATGACCTTTACTGTTAACCTATTTATACCACCAACCCTCGAGTCTAAGCACAGATTCGAATCTACTGACAGATTCGAAGTCTTACTGCTTCGAGTCTGTCTTAGATTCGAAACCACCAATACTTAGAAAAATTTTCGAAAATTTTGAAATAAATTCAACTTTTCCAACTTTTTCTACGGTATCGTTTAACCAGATAAACTATGCCAACTCTTTTACCCTAAGCAACAGATATTTCACGCAATGTTTATTTTATTCAACTTTGAATGCACCCTCAGTAACTTTTGACCTTTTACCTAAGTAAAAATTAAACTAAACTAAAATAAAATAAAATAAAATAAACTAAGGTAAAAATAAAATAAAATAAAATAAAGTAAAATAAAATTTTGACCAAAAAATTAATCTAGACTTAAGAAAAATTTACAATCTAAGCTAAATACTTAACAACATATTTTTGATGAGTATAGTCTAAGAAAGGTTCAATCAGATAGCGATGTCTGATACTAACTTTCAGTACTTAAACTTTCACACTTAGGAATTTTTGATTCCTTTGATTGTTTGTTGTGACATACCTATTTAGCCAATTGTTGGTATTTTACCCTGTTAAACATTCTACATTTCGGAATATCCCTTGGCCTTTTTATTTATCAGGAAATTATCTTACGTGACTCAGACATAGACATACTTTTATGATCAAGGCACACAGACAAAGATTCTAACTTGTTGGTATTTGCAAACTTTCTTTAAAAGACAAACATCGGACACAGGTCTGTATTTTCATACAACAAAGTGTCTTAGTTCGACTTAAGGTTTATTTTAAAGTTAGCAGATAGCGGTGACAGGTCTGTACTGACGTACAACAAAGCGACATGTCTGCTAACCCGAATCTAAACAGAGACAACAGGTCTGTACTTACGTACAACAGAGTTGCATGTTTTCGACTCTCAGTTTTACATGATATTTCTATTCTTTCCATTTTCAGATGTATTTGATGTTGCCATACATCCCCAGAAAGTTTGCATACCTCATTTAGACTCAATGTTTGTATGTCTTGTACATAAAAATTAAGACCGATTGGTCATATATCTAAGTTAGTGACACGCTTGACTATTTCTAGAATATTTTATTAGCCTTGAGATTCCCTATATGTATTATGCCTACCAACACATCAAACTAAATAAAGTATAACACTTAGGATTTAGTTGCATTATGTGTGAAAGCCTAAATACTTAGAGTCTGTAACGACGGTGCTAATTTTCGTCACTTTGAACCTATGTATCTAAGACTTAACTCCTTTTCTGATATTCTCCTTTTTTTGTATTTTTGTAATTTTCTCTCTTTTTTCTTTTGGTTTTCATAAGAAAAAGCAGTAAAATAAGCTAACCTACTAACTTACTAAAAATAGAAACTTACTAAAAATAGAAACTTTCCTAAATTAGCAGACTACTGTAAAGAAAGAAATACTACGACTCTAAAAGAAAATAAACTTACTACTACTAAGGTCAAATTACTCTGGGTTGCGCATTCCATTCAGTTGAATTAAATACTCAAACCGTGACTTATCAAACGCTTTGGTAAATAAATCTGCATTATTATCTTCCGTTGCCACCTTTACTAGTTTGATTAAGTTCTTTTCAGCACAATCACGAATAAAATGATGCCTTATGTCTATGTGCTTTGTTTTACTGTGTTTAACTGGATTATTAGTTATAGCAATTGTAGATTGATTGTCTATCCTAATAGGAGTTTGAGTGTAAGCCAAACCGTAATCCCGCAATTGTTGTTGTATCCACAGAACCTGTGAGCAGCAACTACCAGCAGCAACATACTCGGCCTCGCACGTTGACACGGCTACCGACGTTTGTTTCTTGCATTGCCAGGACACCAGTCTCCCTCCTAGGAACTGACAACCTCCAGTCGTTGATTTGCGCGTCAAGCTGCATCCTCCGTAGTCAGAATCCGTGAATGCTTCAAACTCTAGATCTCCCTCCGCGTGATACCAAAGTCCCAGCTTCGGTTTCGACTTGAGGTATCGTAGAATCCGCTACACAGCTTTCATATGCATCTCCTTCGGATTCGCTTGAAACCTAGCACAAATACAAACAACAAACATTATGTCAGGTCTTGAAGCGGTTAAATACATAAGTGACCCAATCATGGCCCGATATAAACTCGGATCCACATTGGTATCACTTTCAGTACCCGGCCCGAGATTGTGATTCACTTGAATCGGCGTGCTGAAGTGGGCAGTCAACTTAGTTCCCTCCATCCCAAACCGTTCTAATATGTCATAGACATACTTAGTTTGATGGATAAACATCCCTTCCTTCTTTTGGTCAACTTGTAGCCCTAAAAAGAAATTCAACTCCCCCATAGCACTCATCTCGAACTTAGACTTCATCACCTTTTCGAAATCTTTGCACATCTGTTCGTCTGATGATCCAAAAATGATATCATCGACGTACACTTGTACCAAGATAAAGTGTTCATCCTTCCTCTTCACAAATAGAGTACTATCTATCCTACCCCTTTCAAAACCGTTTTCTAAAAGATGGTGGGATAAAGTCTCATACCACGCCCTAGGTGCCTGATGTAATCCATAAAGAGCCTTATCTAAGCGATATACTCTATCAGGATATTTAGGATCTGTAAATCCGGGCGGTTGTTCTACATACATCAACTCCTTCACTTTCCCATACAGGAAAGCACTCTTAACATCCAGTTGATATACCTTAAAGCCTTTGAAGGAGGCAAACGCTAGAAACAACCTAATGGCTTCCAGCCTTGCTACTGGTGCAAAAACTTCGTTGTAATCGATTCCCTCCTCTTGGTTGAAACCCTTTACAACTAATCTCGCCTTGTTGCGCGTGACTATACCCCGATCGTCTCTTTTGCACTTAAAAACCCATTTGGTTCCTATTGCAATCTCCCCTCGAGGTAACGGAACTAACTCCCACACTTCTAGTTTCCTAAATTGTGAAAGTTCTTCCTGCATCGCTTCATCCCAAGAGTTATCCTTAAGTGCCATTTGCACATTTTTGGGCTCTACTTGCGATATGAAACACGAATATAGACATGTGTGATATGCCTCAGAGTCGTTTATCATCAACAACACAGTGTTGTTATTTACACTACTCCGAGTCTTCACACCCTCGTTAGGATTTCCTATGATGCTTTCTATTGGATGGTTCTTGTTAATCCTAGAGGTCTCTATTTCATCAACCCTTAGATTATCTCCTAAGTTGGATCCTATTTCACCTAAAGGGGGAACAGGCTCAACTTCTACATTTTCCTCCTCACGGACGTTTTCCTCAGAGTTAGAACTTGAAGCTTGAGTCTGATTCTCAGTGTTAGGTGTCTCTTGATCAGCAACTTCTGGAGATCCACCTACTGTCGCAGTAGGCTCGGATGTGGATTCGAACGTGGTCCTTGGAAAGATTTGGCCATCGTCGTTCAGATGCAACGTCGCCATGTCCTTCTCGATTGTACCTGCATTATCATCCAGAGGAATGTTAAATGACTCAAATAACTTATCATAGTCAAATATCCATTCCGGACCAGTTTGGGGTTCATGTGTATAACTTGTGACTTCAATGTTATACACAATCTCCACAGTACCAGTTGTTTTGTTAAACACCCGTTTGTTTGGTGAGTTTGGCACATAACCTAGGAAGTATCCTTCGTCAGCCTTTTCACCAAACTTCGGTTGATGTTTTGTTCTTAAAAGTGTGCATGGTACTCCAAACGGTTCGAATCCAGTTAAGTTAGGTGGCCGTTTATTCAAAATTTCATAGCATGTTTTGTTCAATGATTTGACTGTAAGGACTCGGTTTAAAATGTGGCACGCGGTATTCACTGCCTCCCCCCAAAACATGGTAGGAAGCTTTGAATCCGAAAGCATAGTCCTTGCAGCCTCAATCAAAGTTCTATTTTTACGTTCGGCCACCCCATTCTGTTGAGGTTCATATGGTGCACTGAATTGATGCACTATGCCCTTTGATAGGCAATATACACCAATTACAGTGTTTTTGAATTCAGTTCCATTATCACTACGAATATATTTAACCCTAGTTCCGTATGAGTTCTCCACTTGGTCCAAGAACCCGATGAGCCTTGCAGCCGTCTCGTCCTTCGTACCTAAAAAGAAAAAAGAAAAACGTGAGTAATCGTCGGTGATAACTAAGCAGTACCAACTACCTCCAATACTCCTTTTGTTGATTGGGCCGAAAAGGTCCATGTGCAACAGATCGAATGTTGAGGCTATGGAATTCTGCTTCTTGGACTTGTGTGTCTTCTTGTGTTGTTTGCCCTTCATGCAAGGTAGACACTTATCCTCGAACTGAAAACTTTTCATGGGCACACCCTGCACCAGTCCATGCTTCGTAATGTAATTCATCTTCCTCAGGTGCAGGTGAGCCATGCGTCTGTGCCACAGTACGGATTCCGTCTCCGAAGCTTTGGATAGTAGACAAATTGGCCCCATCGAAGTATCTGGCTTGTTCATATCCAGCATGTACAAGTCGTTCTTCCTTGGCGCCCGCATCAACACCCATTCTTCAGGAATTTTGAATCCAGGCTTTAGCACTAACGCCTCAGTGTCAGTAAATAACACCGAGTTCTTCTTATCACAGATTTGAGAGACACTAATGAGATTATGAACCAGTTTATCAACGTGATAAACTTGATCCAAAGTAATCGTCCCATTAGTGACTTCTCCAGTTCCGGTGATATTTCCACCCTTGTTACCCGCGAATGATACAAATCCCCTATTACCCCCCTTGAAGTCTGTGAGAAGACTTCTTTCCCCCGTCATGTGCCTGGAGCAACCACTGTCGACGAACCACTTGTTGTTTGGACCGGTAGTTATCTCCTGCATATGAAAGAAAAGAGGTTAGTTATCACGGGGAACCCAAGCCATGACTGACTTGGTAATACCATTCTCGTCCACATACGTGAACTCTTTCAAGTACCCATCTCGCCGTTCATGTGACTTGGGCCTTTGAACTGAATTCTGTTGTGGTGCCGAGTGATTTAAGCTCACTCTTTGCCTTGGTGTAGGCATTTGTTGTGGAGCTCTAGAATAATTCCTATTATATGCCATTTCTGACTGTGATCCCTGAGCTCTTACCGGTGCATACTGTCTAACTGGAGTATGAGACCTAACTGGAGTGTGTGACCTGCTAGGTGTGGTGCTCCTATAGACTTGTTGTGGTGCTGACCTAGATTGATTATTGACACGATTCGGTGAATTTGTCCTAATCACTTCCTTTGGTCCAACCTTAACCGGTGTGTTTTTCACAACTTGTTTAGGTGCGGCCTGCACAGTTTTCTCGGTAGGTTGAGAACTACTGCTGCTCGCCACACTGGGTGAGGGCTTAACAGGTGTTGGATTCACTGTCTTAGGGGTAACTTCTGCTTTCCTAAGTGGACAGTGAGAAGCAACATGCCCTTTCGCGTGACATCTAAAGCAAGACATCTTATCCATGGACTTTTTGGTTGTTCCCTTAGATCTAGGTGTCTCACTAGTGTCTACTTCCTTTGGTATCGCTATGATGTCTGACTCGTCGACATGGTCAGCCCATGAAATTTTCTGTTTTCCTGCAGGTGTTTTTCACTGGAGGAAGACACAAATTTCACTTTCTTGACCTTGACGGTTGAGTCAGCCACCTGAGGTGTATTTTCAACTGTAGGCTCTGGTGTCGGTTCAGGTAGGTCCTCTAAGTCTACAGACTTGTCAGTTTTCTCCTGAGGCTGAGGCACATAATTAGCATTGAAAGGTGGAGGAATTTCGTGAAAACCTAGACCTACAGGCTTCTTAGACTGTCTTTTGGCATCTAAGACTTTTCCTAGATTTAGGCTCGAATTCCTAAACTTTTCCAGCTTGCTATTTGCCTCTGCTACCTTAACCTTGGTCTCGGCTAGCTCTATATCATTGTCCTTAAGACTTTTAGTTAAGGCCTCTACGTGCTCATACATTAGTTCTATCCTAACACACTGCTCGCTGAGTTTGTCTTTTAAAACTACCACGTCTTGAGCATCAGCCTTAAGCTTTTCTTTTAAATCTTGCTTTATATCATTTAGACTAGCGTTTTCTATTTTTAAGTTATCATTTTGAGCAGATATGGTTTTATGTGATTCTAAGACTAGATTTAATCTATCATTAGAAGTAGCACACAAAGCACATAATTCTGAAAATAGAGAATAAGAAAGACTAACCTTAGAGTTATCAGATTCCACGTTGGCCATCTGAGCAGCAAACTCCAGCACGGTCTGATCATTCGCCTTCTCTACCCACATCGGACTGCTGTCCCGTGTGGTCTGCTCGTCTTCGTCACAACCATTCTCAGTAACTTCAGCCATGAAAGCTCTAGCATTGGACTCAGGATGTGAACTCCAGTCATAGGTACCATCTAGCTGTCTGTCAGAGGTGACATTGGATAGTAGACCCGCTAGATTGGCTTGACCAGATGAGGAACTCGGAAGGTATCTTTGTTGGGACTGATTTTGGTACTGTCCTTGATGCTGACTCTGTCCTTGGTATGACTCTACCTTCGGTCATTGACACTCCCTGGCGAAGTGTCCCAATCCCTGACAGTTGTAGCATTTCACCTTAGACTTATCAAATCCTATCCCTTTGTTGTTCATTTGCAGATTCCTCCCAGTTCGCTTGATGAATCTTTTTACCCTCTGGGTCACCATGGCCAGTTGCCACTTAAGATCCATTTCCTCTAAGTCATCAGGGTCGACCTGATCGTAATCTTCATCCCATAGAGCTGGGTCATTGATTTTCCCTTGAACACAATTTCCATAAGCTGCCACAAAGGAAGCAAGCAGATTCAAATGTTCTTCTGCGGACTTTGCGCTCATCGGCATCTTCGAATAGCTCTGACTTGTCGGTGCCTGATGGACTTGAGGTTGCGGTTCTTCCGATCTTCCTAACCCTAAGAACGCGCGATTCAGTGAGTCTTCGGACTCTGGTGGCGATGACGTTTCTCTGGTGAAAAACGCTGTAGCACTTTTCGGTTCAGCTGTCACTGATGATTTAGATGTCTTTCCAAAATACATTGCCGGATTCTGGACTTGCTCATAATCAGTCTCAGCCTTAATCATCTCGAAGTGATATGCCCTCAACGTTCCCACAATGTCATCAAGTGATTGAGCATAATATTTGTCCTCATTCAGCTTAATCATTGCCACGTACATAGCCCATTTGGCTAGTAGGGCATCAAGAAGCTTGTTGTTCTTGTCAGTGTCCGAATACTCAATTCCATGACTTTCAAGTTCCGTTATCAGATGATAGAACCTTGTGATAAAATCATCCAACTGTTCATCCTTAATTGCCTTGAAAATCGCAAACTGTTGGGTCAACAGCTCTGTACGCTTTCTACGCACCCGAGGATTACCTTCACACCTTTTCTGGAGAGACTCCCAAAGTTCCTTCGACGTCCTTTGAGTCCGAAATGTGTGAAAAATATCTTGAGGTAAAGCCATACGGATTATGGAGAAAGCTTTGTTTTCAGCTTCAAATAGTTTCTTGTCATCCTCTTTCATCATCTGATATGACAAGACCTTTTGACGGCCTTCAACTTCAGATACTGGCGGAATGTACCCTTCATCTATGCACACCCACATGCGCATATCATTGAATCGTACAAAATCTGTAAATCTGTCCTTCCACCAGTAATAGTCCTCAACTTTCATCAGCTTAGGCGGTGCATTTGCCTTTCCAACTTCGTGATCCATCTCAAGGAATTTCTGAAGATTTGACATCTTTTCTGAAACAAATTGAATTTGCACTTAATTAATTTAATACGAAACTGATTTAGACTAACTTATTCGAATCTAGATAGATTCGAAACTAATTAATATTAAATCTTTTGAGATTAAATTCGATTAAGTCTTAAAAGTCAATTAGATTCGAAATAATGTCAGATTCGAACAACTCCTTAGAATCGATGGTCCTTAGAATCGAAGGCTCAGCAGATTCGAATGTCAGCAGAATCGAAGCACAGAATCGAAACAGTACCAGACTCGAAATAAACTCGAAACACTATAGACTCGAGATCCAATTCGAATGAAGTAACAGATTCGAAACAAAGTAGACTCGAAACTCTCTGAAATTGACTCGAAAGGAGCGTATTTAGGTTAGACTCGAGACTAAAGTGAAACCCTAATTACCCCTATAGATTCGAGCGCCGCAAACTCGAAAAACGGCTAACACGTTGATTTTTTTGACGTTTTACAGATTAAATCACTATTTTTCAAACGAAAAATAATGATTTCGATCAAAAACGTGAAAAACGACAAAGTGTTTCCCGAATATGAATTTGCTAAGCTCAAAAACACGTTTTTGAGAGCAAAACCGTCCAACTAGCGTCAAGAAACCTAGAATGTATCTGATGAACACGAAGAACACCAAGAACACTCCGTAGGCTCTGATACCACTTGTAAGGTCTACGACTGCAAGATCTATCTAGACGCGGATCCGTGAACGAGTGCGGAATCCTCGTTGACGGTTAGACGGACAACTCTCAACCAACGGAACACGGAGACTATTAGACGCTGAACGAACGACACACGAACGATCCTACGAACTAATTCTCTCCGAAACGGCACTCACCTAGCTGATAAACTCGAGATCGCCTCTTGCTTAATTCCTCACGAATTCTGCAAAAAGTCCCTTAATGATTCGACTCTATCCCTAATTATAGACCCTGATTCGAGTCTGATGTGGGCCAAACTCGAATCTGGCCCAAGGCCCATTCGAGTCTATCCATATTGACAGTCTCGAATCTAGCCCATTCGAATCTAAGGTCTCATTCGAATCTATCTCAGATTCGAATGTATTCCCTTAAGTAATTCGAATCTAGCCAAAATACTTAAACTCTTAAGTGATAAAACTTATGACATTACCTTATGATTGATTTTATCTTTGAACTTCTTGTAATACGTTACATCAAGTTCAAACATACAAACACTAATAAGCATCAATCATATATAATATATTTATAGCAAACACATGCTAAATCACAATGTAAGACCACTTAGACTGCTATCGTCACACGGGATGTACCAACATTGAATCGAGTTAGCAAGGTAAGTCGCTTTGTTGTACGTTAGTACAGACCTGTCACCGCTGTCTTGCTAGCTTTAAATAAACTTTAAGACAAACTAAGACACTCTGTTGTATGTGAATACAGAACTGTGTCCGACGTTTGCCTTTTAAAGAAAATTTGCAGTACCAAAACATTATAATCATTGTGTTATGCCTTGACAATAGAAGTATGTCTAAGTATGGGACACATAAGGTAGTTTCTTGATAAATAAAAAGGCCAAGGGAGATTCCAAAGTGTAACATGTTTAGAAGGGAAAATAATACCAACAATCGCCTTGGAATGTGTATCACGACAAACAATCAAAGGAATCAAAAATTCCTAAGTGTGAAAGTGTGATACTGAAAGTGAGTATTGACACCGCTATCTGATTGAACCTTCTTTGACTTTCTCGTCAAAAATATTTTGTTAGTGTGTGTCGTAAAGTTTGTAAAAATATTTTTTGAGTAGCTTAAGTTTAAATTTTATTCAATTTTTTTTTTACTTTATTTTATTTTGTTTTGATTTATTTTATTTTATTTTATTCTAAGTAGGAAAAAGGTCAAAGTTGCTAGAATGGATGATTGGTTGAATAAACAAACATTGCGTGAAAATCTATTGCTTGTTATAAATAATTTTGCAAGGTTTGTAAAATTTCGGTACACAAAAAAGTTGAATTTTATTCAAGGATTTTTGAAATAAATTCGAATTTAAGACATATTCGAATTATTTTTCGAATTTGTCGATAACTTCGAATTTATGCCAAGTTCGAAGATTGTTGGTATAAATATGTCAACAGTAAATCATTCAATTCACCTATCTTCGATTTTATATCTTCGAACTTGTGAACAACGATTTCGAATTTAATCTTCGAACTTCTCGTTTCGATTTTGCATCTATTCCTCAAAGTTTTTGCTCACTTTTCTCGAATCTAATCACATCATTAGGTATAGTGATCTATATTATACAAAGATTGAGTGGTTTAGAACTCTTTTACCGCAAAAAATCGAGTTTATTTGAAGGTTTTTGGGTTTAAACTATGTGGTTCAATATCACAAGTTTTAACCGGTGAAACTTCAAATAAAGCACATATAACTTCGATTAGAACCCAATAGGACTAGTTGATACTGTTTTCTAAGTCAAATAGTGTTAAAGTCATGGATTAGTATTCGAAAGTGACCGACTTCGAACATGTTCATCATGTTCGAACTTGTCGCAAGTTCGAACTTGTTGAAATATCTACAAGTTCGAAGTTAGTCAAATTCGAACATATTCCTCGAATTTGTTTTAAATTCGAATAAACTAAATTCGAACTTGTGAAAATTCGAATGTGTTGGATTTCGACCTTATGTAAGTTTGAATTATGCAAATTCGAAATTAACAAGTTCATTTTAATTTTCATTATTAATATTGGTTGTTGTTTCTATGTGCAGATATGGGTGATCGCGCATTCTTCAATAAGCATAACATGGTTATGTCAGTTGATCGAGAGCTGCCTGAAGCTCAACCCTATCGTCATATGGTTGAATTTTTAATGCAATCGAGGGTGGCTTACGCGTTAACTCATAATCTGCAGATTATTCTGCCATACGTACGTCAATGTGGGAGCATCTACAGGTAGATTGCTCAGTGATGCCTACAGTCTTGCGTACCAAAGTTGGGGGCCAGTCGATAGTATTTTCAGCCAATATGTTACGGCAAATCCTTCAGCTAGGCTCAGAAGACCAGGAGGCGGGTCCTATTGATTTTCCACTTCATATAAGGCAAGCAGCCTTTTTGCGAATGGGATACGCCCAAGATATTACCAAAGCCTCGTATGTGAAGAGTGGCTTAATTGGGCAATGGCGTTACTTGGTGCATGTTTTTATGATCTGTATTGCGCCGAAAAAGGCTGGCTTTGATTACATTGTGTCCAAGATGCAAACGGCGGTGATAGCATTAGTATATAACAAGCGTTTTAGTTTTTCAGAAATGTTCTTCAGTGAGTTTTTGCATCAAATTCACAGCTCCCGTCCGAGAAAGATTTTTGATGTACCCGCGCTTCGCGATGATGATTATCCGCCACTTTTTGCCCAATCTGCCTCAACTTCCAGATACTCATGGCGTGGCTATTATAGATAAAAGGATATTTGCTGACTGCCAGTCGCATAATGCACGAAGTGATGAGCAGGTCAGGCCACAAGTGGCACCTTTATTTGGAGCAGTTATTGACCCAGATTTTGTAGCTCCAGAAGGAGATAACTGGGCTAGTGAAGCTCCACAGCAGCCACAACCATAACAGCAGCAACAACAACAACAACAACCACCACAACAGCAACAGCAACAGCGCTGGAGGCAAAGAGCTCCAGCTAGACAAATTCCGGCAGTCAGGCCATCCTCCAGCAGACATTCCAAGTCTACGGCAGCAGGTCCATCAACGGACGCTGCAGGCCCTTCAACTTCAGCCCCAGAATTTGATCAGAGGGCACAAACCCTAGAAAAAATATGGGCTCAAGGAACAACTGCTGAACAAGATATTGCAGTAGAATTGGTCCATGAGATTTTGGAGCCTCCACCTGAGTATCGTGATGTATTTAGGGACATTGATGAATACCAGCCACCCGAGGCTGAGGATATGGACACTGAGGTCTAGGTTGCATGAGTTGCAGAAGGAGATACAATGCAAACTGAGGCGGAGGGTCAACCAGAGACCGCCTCCGAGTCTAAATCTGATTCTGAGGAAGTGGAAGAGGTTGAAGTTGTTGAACCCGTTGATCCGACTATCAGAATTGGCAGATGTGGATCGAGGCTAGTCGTCAGCAGGCGAAAGATGACAAGAAGAGCTGGAGGGGATTCAGAGGATGATGACTATGATTTTGAAGAAGAATACGAAGCTCCCCTCGTGCCTAGGCATAGGGCGAGGCGGCATCGATTTATGCAGGGAGCTCCATCCACCTCAGCTCCTGAACCTGTGATACTAGCTGCTGCTCAACCAACCATCGCTCCATCACCATCTACATCCATTCCATCAACATCATCTACATTCACTGACAATCAGAGAGTGAGGAGCCTGAAAGGGAACTTACAAATGATGAGAAACGACAGCTGTGGTTTAGAAAGGAAGAGAAGAGAACTGAGCTGGCTGTGAAGAAGAAGATAAGATTGCCAAGTCCAGGAAGGTTGTCTGGAGGCATTCTTAGCTGGTTTTTCGATAGAGAGCTACAACTCTTTGTGCCGAAAAGACGAGATGGGCTGCAATATCTAAGGACAACGTTGAAAGTATTTAATACTCTGCCCAAATGCGAGGTCAAAGAACTAGCATGGAAGGATTTGACAAACATAGGAGATGACCAATACGCTGAAGTGATAGCGCGAATCATAAGAAAAGAAGGTCGACCGAGGGAAGGAAAGAGAGTGATGGATGAATCAAGAATAGGTCCATTGACTGGAAAACCTTGGATGAAGATGTTCTATAAACCAGTCCGATGCTTAAAGAAAGTTCCGTTGAGGACAATGCCACAGGACGTTCTTGCGAACATGAAATGGTGGTACGTTGACAACGAAACAGCAGAGGCAGTCATGGAAGATCATGAAGACAAGGTGATTTTGAAAGTATATGATCCTCTGCATCTTATAAACCTATCTCAAAGTGACCTGCAGAAACTTCATGAACAACCTATCTACTTCCATGAAGGTTGGAAATCGGAAGGCAGGAAGTATGAAAAGGTAGTCAAGGTATGTATACAGAAGGGATTGTATGCAGGTAGTAATTTATATAGTACTAGTACTTAGACAAAATATAAATAGTTAGAAGCTATCGTCAAGGGGGAGTCTGTTAGTGCATCCTGTGTGACGATAGCAGTCTAAGTATAGACAATATTTTGTAATAGTCAATTTGTTCGTTATTGCATATTAACAAGTGTTTGATATATGTTTGATAATATGTGTTTGATATTGATTTTATGTATGTTTGAAGTTGGTGTAATTAATGTGTTACAATAAGTTCAAACATAGGTTCAAAGCTCATGATTCGAATTTATGGAGGACAAGTTCGAAAGGCCTTGGGCTTATTCGAACTTGTCCTGAGCAAATTCGAACCAAGCGTAATAATTAATGGTTAATTCGTTTTAATTAACAACTTTGGCAGACTTTTAGCTGAGCTTTTGCAGAATTCGAATTTGGTTTAGTGCAGAGGCGATCTCGAACTTGCAAGGTGTTTGAGAGTTCGTTCTTGGAGAGAATCACGTGTCGGGGCGTTCTGGTGTTCGTCTATCACAGTGTGTGTCTCCGTGTTTCGTGTGTGTGTGTTCTATCCGTCAAGCCGCTAACGAGGATTCCGCACTAGTTGGACGGTGTCACGTCAAGAAAGGATCCGTAGGAAGGCGACCTTACAAAAACATTTCATTAAAACAATGCATCCAAAAGTATTTATGAATTTACAAGAAAAGGGAAATACAAGAATACATTCTAAATACTTTATAAAAAAATAAAAATAAAAATACACCATAAATACATATGGTGGCCAGCCCTCTAGGCTAGTATACCATAGCTTTTGACTTCAATTTTTTATTTTTCAACCCATGCACCATCTACATCAAACACTTTCATCTCCTTCTCCATACTTTGCAAGACTTGCAGTCAACATCCATGTCTTCCATCATTTCAAAGACCTTTTCATTTTCTATAAATAGAGACCCAAGTCTCTCATTTCATTCACACTTGCAAACAAAAATCGCTCTTCTTTTCTCTCCTTCAAAATCCGGCCCCCTTCTAAAACACCCACAAAACACTTCAAATATATACTTTGTTCTTCAAGTCTTGTTCAAGAGTTCTTGGTGCAACAATTCAAGCTCAAACCTTCTACTCATTTTCATTCTTATACCTCATCAAAGTAACTAAATACTAGCTTATTACATCTTATATTTATGTTTATATAAGTCTTGCGTAATATATATAATCACCACCAACAACAAGTTTCATAAAAACTCAAGTTTATAAGTCACTAGTTTTTGTTTTTAAGTTGTTTTCTTCAAATGTGTTTATAAATATATAAACACATCATGAAAGTGTAAATATTATGAAAAACAAGTGATATATTTATGTTTTATAACTTTTATATAAGTAGTGATTGACTAAACAACAAGAATCACTAGTTATTTCAAGTTTATGAACTACGGAATTTCGGCAGAAAAGTTGCATCGACTTTGAAAAATCATAACTAATTCATAACTTAACGAAATGATTTGATTATTGTCTCAAAAGTTAGATTTATGTCTTAAATAAAAATCTGGAAGTTTTCATAATTTATTATGGGGTTTAGAACCCCCAGATATTATTTGGGAACCCAAAAGTTTGACAGCTCAAAAGTGGCCAACATAGGGTTTTCAACAAGCTTTTTCTCTAACCTAAACATCTCGAAAAATGGCCGTTCTTGACTTTAAAAATTCTTTGTATATAGTAGTTTAATGTCCAAGAAAACCAAAGCCTAAATCGTTTTGGAGCTTGGTCAAAAACAGCCTCAAAGTAGGCCGAAAAACCTTCGAAAAGCTGGAAAATTATATATATATATATATATATATATATATATATATATATATATATATATATATATATATATATATAAACTTGACGTTTTAAGTGGGTTTTATTTATAAACTTGTAATGTTGGGTGATTTAAGACATAACCTATATATATCTTCATATTATCATATATGAGAGTTATTAAGTCCCTATTATCATTTAGGACTCGATTAAACACATCCGGTGCATCACCCATCAATCTACGCTAACTTGCATTTTACGCAAATATTTGCCATCACAAGCTTGGTGAGTCCTCATACCCCCTATTTTCACACTGTTATGTCTTGGGGTTGAAATACATGCTTCGTTTTCATATGGACACGGAAACAACTTCACTTCTTTTATGTATTACACATGTGGTTCCATCAGCCCTGAAATCGTGAACCGTTAATTGCATTTATTTGTAAGCGCGAATATATCGTGGATAGATCTATCGGGAGTCATGTTCCCCATTCGGGTTAGTTTTAATCGTCTAACGGTGGAATGCATATATATTTAACATTACGGTATTACGTATGGGAATACTGCACAGGGCAAACTCATTTAATTAAGCTTCGGTTGCATGATGGTTTATATGTAATACATAACATGGAATTTATGATTTTATAAATTCAAACTCAACTGTTGTTGTCCATACAAGTCAGATTTATGTGTAAACCTATGAGCTCACCAACAATTTTGTTGACGTACTTTAGCGTGTATTTTCAGGAAATTAAGGCAAGTGCGCCGCATCGGAAGTATTTTCAAGCTTCCGTACTTTTGGAGTCGCATGCATTTTCATACCATCGGAGATTTATTTGCATTATTTTGATTAATTGATTTATGTATTTAAATCTCTGTACCGTGCGAACTACTCTTTATCATTTCAGGCTATGTAAAACATTGCTATATTTTAAAGTTATATCGATGTATTTTTGAAAACGCCCATATAGTGGTCGTTCACTTGATTATGACTATGCTTCCGCGACGTCACGCTTCGTTGCCAACCGGGGTAACGGGGTGTGACAGATGGTGTGTATTTGTATATATATAATGTGGTGTGCAGGTTCTTCATATATGTGTGTGTGTGTGTGTGTGTGTGTGTGTGTATATATATATATATATATATATATATATATATATATATATATATATATATATATATATATATATATATTATTGTGGTACGTTTATTTGAAATCTGGAAATATAAAATGTAACGACGAGTTGCAAAATCTATTTATAGAGTAATTATAGTTACCCCATTAAATATAACGTGACAATAAAATTGAAAATATAAATATAGAGATCGGTTTATAACATTATTCGGTTTTACGATTATAGATCGTTAAAGCTGTAAAATATGATAACTTTATAATTATAAAAAGGGTTTATTATGAAAAACACCAACATGTTTTCAAATTTTTTGCGTTTTCGTCCCTCCATGTTATTTTTTCCATAAAAAACATCAAGTTATTCTTTTTTTATTGGTTTAGTGAAATTTTGGACATTAGACCCCGGTTATAATTTGTGAACCGAGTTTTAAAAACTTGAAAAAACGGGTTCTAATGTCTAATTTTCACTAAACCAATAACAAAAGAAAAACTTGAGGTTTTTTATGGAAAAAATAACATGGAGGGACGAAAACGCAAAAAACATGAAAACATGTTGGTTTTTTTTCATAATAAACCCTTATAAAAATATTAAATTGTATTGTGATAAGATTTGGGTAAAATATGGCAACAAAATTGGAGATTTAGTGAAGTATATATATATATATATGTGTGTGTGTGTGTGTGTGTGTGTGTGTATGTGTGTGTATGTGTGTATATGTATATGTATATATCTATATATATAATAACTAACAACTTCATATTGAAGTACAAAAGAGAAGATTGGACAAAATATATATTGGAGAATAAATATTCTAATAAATTTTTGAACCCAATAACTAATATCAGGACTTTCGTACTCGCGGAATCCAAAACAGTTCTCATCCCTGTTTATATAATTATCCGGACTACTGTCAGTTACCCTATACTTTGCAATGCATGATATCTATGCCATGATCTTAATAAATACGATATTATCAATGTTGGTAACATTATATAATTGTCATGATGGATTATCTTGAGATACTTGTACAAGTGCACCCATGATCACCAGAATGTGCTACGCTTCATAATGAATTATCATGAGCTGCATTCATGTATGTTGATATCATATCTTGTTGCATAACGTTCTCAATTGTCATGCATGGGTCGATGAGTACCCAAGGGCCGATGAATGTCCTTTCCCGGTATGCATACTGAGTATTGGTGATAAAGGTTGGACAAGGATACTTTAGGGGCGATGTTGTTTTCCTAGAAGGCACTTCTTCGTGAAGTGTGATGTCTTGCAAAGCAAGCACCCAAGACCATAGCCTCATGTTCTTATTTGGGAGTGAAGGTTGGACCTGGGTTTGGCACATTGTGCCTACGGGACAATATGGAGGCATGGTTTTCTCTCTGTACCTAGCTAGAACAGGGTACATTTGTTGATGAACTTTCATTTCATTCATGCATCATACTTCATAGCACTTGACATTAATTGGAAACTTGATTCCATGATATTATGACACTGTACGGTATACAGTATTCGCTAGGCTATTAGCTTACCTCATTTGGGGAAATATTTTTACCACAGGACAGTAGCTGTGGAAACACTGGTGGTGATCATTCGGCACTGCTCGGAACCTTACTATGATGAACGTGGTCGCATTCGCTGGCGGCTGAGGGTGTAGAATTGTCACACCCCGTTACCCCTGTTGGCAACGTAGCGTGACGTCGCGGAAGCATAATCATAATCATAACGAACGACCACTATATGGACGTTTTCAAAAATACATCGGTATGACTTTAAAATATATAATGTTTTACATAACCCAAAATGATAAAGAGAAGTTCGCAAGGTACAGAGATTTAAATACATAATTACATCATCCAAAATAATGCAAATAAATCTCCGACGGTTTGAAACTGAGTGCGACTCCTTAAATGCGGAAGCTTGAAAATACTACCGACGTGATAGACTTGCCTTAATTTTCTGAAAATACACGCTAAAATACGTCAACAAAATTGTTGGTGAGCTCATAGGTTTACACGTAAATCTGACATGTATGGACAACAATAATAAGGATTGAATTTATAAAAGCATAAATTCCATGTTATGTATTACATATAAACCATCATGCAACCGAAGCTTAATTAAAATGAGTTTTCTCTTTGCAGTATTCCCATACGTAATACCGTGTGTTAAATATATATGCACTCGCTGTTAGCCGATCCGAACTAACCCGAATGGGGGACATGACTCCCGATAGATCTATCCACAATATATTCGCGCTTACAAATAAATGCAATTAACGGTTCATGATATAAGGGCTGATGGAACCACATGTGTAATACATAATAGAAATGAAGATATTTTCGTGTCCATATAAAAACGAAGCATGTATTTCATCCCAAAACATAACTGTGTGAAAATAGGGGCTATGAGAACTCACCGAGAGAGCGTTGACAAAAAAGATCGAAAAATTCTATTTTAGCGTAAGTTGATGGATGATGCACCGGGTGAGTTAAATCAAGCCCTAAATGATAATAGAGACTTAATATCTCTAATATATGATAATATATATATTTATAGATTTTTGTGTCTTAAATCACCCAACATTACAAGTTTATAAATAAAACCCGCTTAAAACGTCAAGTTTATATATATATATATATATATATATATATATATATATATATATATATATATATATATATATATATATATATATATATATATATATATATATATATATAGAATATGGTTCGAGAGAGTACCACCCAAATGCAGCGCACCAGAAGGTACCATCTTTAAAACAACTTTTTAAAATTTTTTTTTTCATAAACATGTTTTAATTAACATTATGAAGATCGTATGTAAATTTCACATACATTCACATCTCCTAGCTCCTAAAAAATGATGTGAACACACACTTACATAATTTTGAAGACATGTGAACCTGCATTTATGTGATGCGTGTTTTCATGCACTTAGAGTGTTCGGATTTGCGTGAAATTCACATATGATCTGTGTAATGTTAATTAGAACATGTTCATGAAAAAAAAATTTCAAAAAATTACTTTTAAGGGTGGTACCTTCTGGTGCGCTGCATTAGAGGTGGTACTCACTTGAACCTAAATCTATATATATATATATATATATATATATATATATATATATATATATATATATATATATATATATATATATATATATATAATTTTCCAGCTTTTTCGGAGGTTTTTCGGCCTACTTTGAGGCTGTTTTTGACCAAGCTCCAAAACGTTTTAGGCTTTGGTTTTCTAGGACATTAAACTACTATATACAAAGGATTTTTAGAATCTAGAATGGCCATTTTTCGAGATGTTTAGGTTAGAGAAAAAGCTTGTTGAAAACCCTATGTTGGCCATTTTTGAGATGTCAAACTTACGGTTTTCCAAATAATTTCTGGAGGTCTTAAACTCCAAAATAAATTATGAAAACTTCCAGATATATAGTTAAGACATAGATCTAACTTTTGAGACAAGAATCAACTCATTTCGTTAAGTTATGAATTAGTTATGATTTTTCAAAGTCGATATAAATTTTCTGCCGAAAATCCGCAGTCTATAAACTTGAAATAACGTATGATTCTTGTTGTTTATTCAAAGACTACTTGTATACAAGTTATAAAACACACACACACACACACACACACATATATATATATATATATTACTTGTTTTCATAATATTAACACTTTTATGATGTGTTTATATTCATAAACACATTTAAAGAAACAACTTAAAAACAAAAACTAGAAACTTATAAACTTGAGTTTTTATGAAACTTGTTGTTGTTGGTGATTATATATGTTATGCAAGACTTATATAAACATAAATATATGATGAAATAAGTTAGTATTTACTTACTTTGATGTATTTGGAGTATGAAATTGAGAAGAAGTTGGAACTCTTGCAAGATTTGAACCAAGAACACTTGAATTTCACCAAGAACACTTGAATGAAAATGTTTGTAGTGTGTGTGTGTGTGTGGGATCCGGTTTTGAGAGGAAAGAAAGAGATATTTTGGTGTGAAAATAATGAAAAGGAAGCCCTCTATTTATAGGCAAAGTCTTGGTTTTTCAAATGGAGGTGGAGTGTAAGATCATGTTGAAATGAAAGGAGAATGGGGTGTGAAAGATTTGATTATGAAAGGTTATGGAGTTGGGAAATAAAAAATTGAAATCAAATCTTGGGTAGTACTACCCTATGGCCAGATTTTATGGATTATTTTCATGTATTTATATATATATTTTTTTGTATAAAAGTATTTAAAAATGTATTCTTGTATTTCTCTTTTTTTTTTTTGTAATTTCATAAATACTTTTGGATGCATTGTTTTAATGAATTGTTTAGTCTTGCATAATTAATGTTAAGTAAGTGTATTAGTGTATGATTAGTGTTACTAATCATATTTTAATTTTGTACTTAGTTGAATTAATCCATCATATCGCAAATCGATCGGATTAATTGATTTCCCGATTCATCGCACCGATGAATTTGATTCTAATTGAGTTGAATTTCCTTATGAACATTGTTAATCACTTTGATTAATTGCTAATGACCATCGATTAGGTTATAATTGGCTATTAAATACTGATTAGGTCATAGTTGCTAACCTGGTTTAATGCCGGATGTTACAAGAATGGTTTCCGTACGCTAGTTGTTTGGGTGGAGTGTATTTTGAGTATCCTCTACGGCTGCCGAGTTGGCTTTTGAGAAGTGTATTATGAGGCATCCTCTACGATGCTAGGATAGGGGAATGTACAACTACTCCTTTTCTTTTACTAATGTTTATGCTATAGTATGTAAGCTCTAAGTATTTTGTAGAGAGTCTAGCATGTAGGGTCCTGAAACCCACATCTTAGATGCTAGGTGATCTAACCTGTTTTCTGACTTTTGTACAACGCTTAAGAGAGATTTTGAATATTATGGAATACATGACGGATACGTTTTAGTAATTATGAAGTTATGTCTAAGAAATGTTTTAGGTTTGATAAGTTTTAATTATTCCACGTTTTCATTAAAGCAATTAGTGTTAATCCTAGGAAATTACACTGATAATGATTATGGATATAGCAAATCTGAATTGTGGATGTTTCAGTTGGTATCAGAGCGCCGGTTTAAGGGATATAAGTTCTAGCCGGTGCTTAATCTTAAACCTAGATGTTGGGATTGCCTTGGAAGGTAGGTTAGAAAGACAACCTATAAAGGGCATGTAACCACTCATGTCTAGGTACCTAGCACTAAGATAAGTAAAATAACTAACATAAGCCTGGGCTGATGTTAAAAGAAGATCAATGTTGAAAAAGGAGTTGTCGACTCTATAGTAAGAGCTTCTGATAATGATAAGATAAGTCAATCAAAGATTGGATGCTACGAATGACCGATGAGGAATCTTGCAAGCGAAACAAGCAATGAGATACAAGGATGTCCAAGCTATGCCCGTACAACATACCAATTCTATCCAGTTTCGTGTTAAATTTGATTGATGTTTCTTTTACTTTCCTTCATAGAATTTGATTTTTTTCATGGGCCCATGGCGAAATGTGTGTGGTGCTACTCGTGTTGCCATCTGTAATATTGCAGGGAAGACATAGTGCTACTGGTGTTACTTCGTGTGACATAGCAGGAAAGGCACATCAATGTTCTTAGACCACTTGAAATAGAGTGATCGTCCATCCTTGGAATTTGTTTGATTGATGTCCCTTGAACCACTTGAAATAGAGTGTCCAATTATCGTTGAACTTGAGAATATTGTTATGCCGGCCGATAGATGTCTTCTGAAATTTTGAATCTATGCCATTTGGCGTTCAATGATTCTTTCTTATTGTATCTTAATGGTGCATATGTATGGAATCCAACAATCTCACACGATCCCGAAACTAATAAACCAGGATATGTTTGCATATGCGACAAGTCCTTAGAGTGGATCCTCACTTTCTGCTACTTCTATTATAGGCACTATTGATGGAACCTGAAGGGTGGAATGATGGGGCTTCAATAAGGAAGACCCTGAGGATGATCCGGATGAAGAACTCGTGGATGAGATAAGTTCAGGGAGTTCACCACCCCAAAGTAACGATTTGTTAGATACTTCTATTGAGTCCTATAGAGAGTCCCAGATTGTTTGGAAAAGTGTTGAAATGGATGAAGAACTTAACTCCAATCAAATTGAAGATGACCCTAGATAGGCCTTGAACATGCAAGAAATGTGCAACCTTGTTGAATATTACTATGTGCTGCAGTACAAATGGTTCGATTAAAAGAAAAAGCTGATAAAAAGACTTAAAAAGAAAGCTAAGGAGAATAAGAAGCTAAAGAAAGCTATGATAAAGTACACGATCTTGACACCTGCACCTAGTCTAAGAAATAGAAAGATAATCACTGTCTACCTGAAGAAAGGATTGCACGTCAACCGCTATGATTGCGCGCCAGAAAATGAGAGGCACCTGCCTTATGATGACTAGATAACTATTTTGTTAAGACACTTTGATGTGACTAAAACTAACCTATTTACTGACTGACCATTATATCACCTATGATTGTAAAGATAGTTATAAGAAAACTTTTGTAACTACAATACAAATTGATATATGAATGAAAAAGGTTGACGATACCTGCCATGCATAACTGTCATTGGATCCTGATAGGATTCTATATTGGTAAAATATAAACCTGTATTATATCTTAAATTTCAGAACATGGAAGTAACCAGGAATGATGACTTTTTCAATCCGGTTGCGGGTGAAGCTATCGCCTTGGAAGGCGTGAATCCGTAAGGTATTATTCCTGAGGATATTAATCAAGAAACCAATAAAAATCAAAACCAATATGATGACGATAACTCGGAAAGTGATCCCAATAATGAAAAAGGTGGTTATAATGAGGGTTCTGACTCTAGCTCTTAGAAAATCTTCTGCCTTGGAGGAACAGTGACTAGGAAATTCAAAAGAATGCTAAGAAACGTTATTACTGATAATTATCTGGACAACCAAGGGGCTTGCAGGAAGTCAAAGACATGATTGTAGCATTGCAATCTAGCTTAGCTGATAAATCAGGAGAAGGCCCATCTAGCAATTAAATTGTTAACAAGGAAATAGAGACTCTTGTAACTGGGAAGGAATCTGATAGAGTTTCCTATAAGTCATTTAAATCGGGACATCACCGAACCATGATGACCACATGTCACAATCCAGCTTAGCATTTATGAATGCCAAATAAACTATGAACAACAATATGTCTCAACCAGAATCAAGCATGTAAAGCTGAAATGTCTATAACTCACAGTTTTCCCGAATTAGACTGAGTTGTGTACTTTATCAAGCGGAATACTCCACCCCCTTAGTTATATCAGGCTTTCACTTTAAGCTTTGACTTTCTTGACTTGGCTTTACAAACTTTGACCCACTTTCAATAACTTTGACTTTATTACTTTGTTCAGAATTATCTGAACCTGTCTAGAGTTTATTAGTTGCAAGAACATTAGCTTTAAGGCTTTTCATAGCTTATCATGTCATATTAAACATTGATGAATCATCATTGAGCTTTGATCTTTCATTGACATGATTTTGATAACTTATAAGCTTTTATGTCCTTTTTCATGGACATGTGTGACTTTAAGTCATTTTAGCTTTGCTTTGTATTTGAAAACTCATAAGAATGCAAATTATGCCATGAACTCATTTAATATTTATCTGTTCATAAGATTTCATGTGAATTCAATTTAGCATATTTACTTGATACTTGATCATGGTACTCATTTAGTGATGAAATAAGAATAATAACTTGTTTTAATGACTTATGTACTCAAATTCACATATTCATATGCTTAGTTATGTCCTTTATATCCTTTGCCTTTATTTGAATATAACTCAAGTGTTATGACTATGAACGTTCATATATATAGATATAATGTTTCATAAGTGTATGCCTCGATAACTAACAATACATGTTCACACACTTTAATTGATGCCACATAATGAATATATGTAAGTCTTTGTTGTTATTAGATGATCATTCACACACAGGTTTTACACATAAATGTTCTTACACATTAATTGATTTGTTCCTTAATTTATGTTAATGCTGTAATCTATTGCACACACTACACACATACTTAATTTGTACAAAAAGGAAGGAAACGCTGCTGCCTTTTACTGTTATAGAACAACAAACATCCGAAATTAGTGATAGAAAAAGGATTGCTGTCATTTACTTTCTTTTGTGAATAAAGGAGTGAAAAGGGCTGCTTGTAGTACACACACACACACACACACACACATCAGAGATTTATTACTTAGTTTATACTGTGAGCATTTTATACTTTTCATTGTTGTCCAGACTAGTACACATCCGATATTTGAAGAAAGAAAAGAAAAAGAATGCTGTCATTTTGTTTTAAAATATCTGAGATTCCCATAGATTACTTAATTTAACTTAGTTGTATATACATGAATTAGATTAACGGGCTGCTGCAATATGTTACACTCACAGTACACATATCCGAGATTCACAAAGCTGTGAATCTTGGTTCTTTTCTCCCTTCAACATAACACACACAACTTAACTTAGTTTATATTTATATGCACACAAGGAAGGAATGATGGGCTGCTGGGTGTTGTTTAAAACATCCGAGATTCACAAAAAAAGTGAATCTTGGTTCTCTCATCTTCATGAAAACACACATACACAAGCTTGCATGTTTTACTTTGTTTCAGTAGCCAACAACATGTTAGAATGAGTGATTTATACTTGTAATTGGCGATTCATCTGTTTCACGCCAGCAGGTGGGAGTTCTGCACTTTCTTCCGTATAAATCTTCAAAAGGAGTCATCTTCATAGTGGAATGATAACTGTTGTTGTATGAGAAGTCGACCAAAGGTAAATGGTCATCCCAGTTACCACCCAAGTCAAGAATGCTGGCACGAAGCATATCTTCAAGGGTTAGGATAATACATTCACTTTGGCCATCTACATTAGGTGATAAGCAGTACTCATGGAAATTTGAGTACCCATCTCGTCTTGCAGTGCTTTCCTGAATCCTGAAGTGAATCGACTATCACGATCAGAGACAATAGACCTCGGCACACCATGATGAGAAATGACCTCGGAATTGTACATTTGTGCCAGTCTATCGAGAGAATGCGTCTCTTTCTTCGATATGAAATGAGCTGACTTTGTTAAACGATCCATGACAACCCAAATGGAGTCTTGCTGTCTCTTTGTTTTAGGCAACTTCGTAACGAAGTCCATGGTTATATGCTCCCACTTCCACTCAAGAACTGGTAGTGGTTGCATATTCCCGAAAGGTTTCTGATGTTCTACCTTAACCATTTGACAGACTCTGCAGCATTCAACGAATTGACTGATGTCTTTCTTCATTCATGGCCACCAATAATCAGCTTTAAGATCGAAGTGCATCTTTGAGCTGCCAGGATGAATAGATAACTTGGACTTGTGGGCTTCGGATAGAAGAGTGTTGCGAATAGACCATACTTAGGAATCCGGATTCAGTTTCCCTTGAGACATTGAAGTCCCAAATGATTCATAGATAGAAATTACAATTGCCATTTAAGATTTCAGAACAGAGATTTTCTTCATTCAGTGTTTCGGCTTGAGCAGATTTGATGTCTTCAATAAGAAAAGAAGAGAATACAACCGGAGTTAGGGCATAACAACACTTTTCTGGGTAGACTTTTCTACTCAAAACATCCGCGAGCACGTTGGCTTTGCTGGGATGATACAAGAACTCGCAATCATAGTCCTTGATGAGCTCCAAGGACCATCGTTGTTTGATGTTCAGATCCTTTTGAGTGAAGAGGTGTTTAAGGATTTTATGGTCATTATAAAGCTGACACTTAGTACCAAAGATATAGTGACGCCAAATATTCAGTGCAAAGGTGACTGCAGCCAACTCAAGATCATGAGTTGGTGCACTTTTCTCGTAGTCTTTCAATTGCCTTGAAACATAGACAATGACTTTTCCCCTTTGCATGAGGACACAACCTAAAACTGTACCAGATGCATCGCTATAGACAACAAAGTCATCATTTCCCTCTGGTATGGCTAGGATTGGCGCTTGAATGAGATTTTGTTTCAATGTTTCGAAAGCCTTTGCTGCTTGTCAGCCCATACGAGAGCAGTGTTCTTTCGTGTTAGCATTGTGAATGGTACAACAATCTTCGAGAAGTCTTTAATGAATTGTCGGTAGTAACCAGCTAATCCAAGGAAACTTCGGATTTTAGAGGCATTTTGAGGCGTTTGCCACTTCTGAACAACATCGACTTTAGACAGATCAACGGAAATACCTTCGCTAGATATGACATGGGCAAGGAATTGGATCTATAAAAGTTACAAAGTAGAATTTCAAGTTTTTATTGAGACAAAGAACATAGAGGATTCAGCTCGGAACAATATAAGTAATTATACCTGTCTGAGCCAGAATTCACACTTCGAAAATTTTGCATAGAGTATTTCTCAATAACTATGGTCTGTTATGCGACATATTTATTGAGAGGAGGGGATTGCCATTGGTGGAAGTCTATTGAGTCTTCGATGACAGCGTCTGCAGCCTACGCTATGACATGGGATCAGTTCACGAGTACTCCAAGTTGCGACTCAGCATATAGATACAGAGCGGCAAAAGGCCGATGCGTTCATTGATAGATTGCGATAAGACATCTGTGAGTTTGTAGGATTACATGACACCCCTACTTTCACAAGAGCATTAGAGATGACCTGCATAAGGGAGCGGAAAATAGAGAAGCAGAGGGAGAAGCCGCCTTCGTAGTGACCGTGCACGGGGACTTCTGAACAGTCTATGAGTTATTGGATATATCCCAGAGACAGGAAATATGGTCCGTGGCGGTTTCCTAGTTAGAGTTCAAGACAGAGGAGAGATAGAGATCGAGCTAGAGGTAGGGATCAGAGGTCTAGGGGAATAACCCAGAGTCAGAGATCGGGTGGCCAGAGCCAGATACATAGCTCCAGATTCAATGCAGCGAGTCAAAGTAACTTGGGACAGGGGTCCCGAGCTACGAGTAGCCATGTGGATAGTTCATTTGGGGAAAGAGGGTGCCCGAGATGTCATCTTTGTCGTACTAGGCTGTGTGCATTAGATTTTCCCTGATGTTATCAGTGAGGTCTGCGAGGGCATGGTGCCGCTATATGTACGGCTAGGGAGCCTTTATGCTTCCATTGTGGGAAGCCAGGGCATATGATTCGAGACTACCCAGATGTGGGGCCATCGATACTGGGTACGAATTCCTGTGGGGTCAGATGTTGGGAATATATTTTGTTTATGAAGAATATAAGGCTAGGGTCTTTTTGTAATAATCTAATAGTTTGTGTTGTATAAATATAAAATGTTAAGGTACTGTAGAGGTACGGGTTAGTACACAATTGCACAGATCATTCTTGTCTTGTACAGAACATTTTCCTAGGGTTCAGTGCTCTCTATTTTTAGAAACTGTATTGTAATCATCTTGTTCATCAATTGAATCATTCGGTTAGTGCTGATTAATCTTGTTCTTAATGTTTGATCTTGATTATTATTGATTAATACTGAATATCAATTGGTATCACAGCCAAATATGGCCACAATTGTTTGATTTTGAATCTGAAAGTAATTTTTCATGAACACTGTTTCATCGCTTTTTATAAAATTTTAGAAAATCATCAAAGGGTTTTTAATCAGTGGAAGGTTTAATATGATATTTGGATCGAAGGATCGATTTGAAAAGGCGATTAGATTGATATTAATTTCAGATCTTAACTCAAAACACACAAAAAGTAATTTTCAATTTACCATATTTTTCAATATTTTGTGTGTTCTTCACTGTTTTTGGTAAATTTTGAGGTTTTGATATGAAATTATGCAAAAAGTTCAGTCAAAAAGTGTTTGTAATTGAAAACCGAACACTCGATTTCAATTTGGGATCAAACATAGGATTTTTTTGTTTAAAATTGAGATTTTGAACTTGAGTTTTGAAAGATTCTATTAATTGAGTTTTATCAAGTAGTTTAATCGAGTTTTATCAAGTGTGAATCGAGTTTGATAAGTGTTTTGACCGAGTTTGTTCAAGTTCCTTTTGAGTTTGATTAAACTTCATTAGAGTTTGATAAAACGTCATTCGAGTTTCATAAAACATAATTTGAGTTTAATCAAACTTAATTCAAGTTTGATCAAATATAATTCGAGTTCTACAAAACTTGTTTTCGAGTTGAAATACTTGAGATTTGTAACACCCACAATTCTCAAACAAATGCCACGTCAATAAATAATCATAAGTGGCAATATCGCAATCATCTCAGGATGCACATGTCACAGGATTAGCGGAAAACACTATTAATTAAAACTTTAACACAGAATCGCATACATCATGTCACAAGCTGGAGCAGTGCACACATAACTGAACTAGCTGACATACACTGATTACTGACTAACATTCATCACTACTGATAACTAACATACGGAAATCAGATACAAAATACAAGTAACAGTCTCCGAAGTCTAACATCAGCAGATAATAAACACCCACACAAACTCAGATCTGCCCCGGTCCCTACTTCGGTGGCTGCTGCGATTGAGATCCCACGGTATGACTGCCTGAGATACATAGGACTCGAAAACATAAGATGGACAGCTCGTGAGTATGCGAGGGTTAGACACTGCAGGTAAACACATATAGCATGCACAACACAATGATGTCTCGACACATAACATAGCTTGATACACACACATATCTCTGCTCAAAAGGGGACGCCATTCCCTAGCTTACAGGCCACACACCGCAGCGGTTAGCTACTCAATAGGCACATGAGCGACCAGGAAATTAACACTGCTGTATATATATACAGTCTCATACTTCATGACTGGTTAGGGACAGTGAGCCTGCGCGATCACATATCGCGGACACCTTCAACTAGAACACGTATAACACGTATAGGGTATAGAAACTCATACCTGCGCGCTATCACAGTCTCATACACGTATATCACAATCATATAGACGACTCATAAAATGCACGTGCGTTTAGAAAGAACTCGAGTACTCACCGACTACCCGATTTCAACTGGAACCCGAAACTCTAACGCTGCTCGGCACGAGACAGCTAAAACCAGTAATCGTCACGAATCCCACATAATAACATAAGTCTCAGCAATCAACAATTCAATCCAAACACAATCATCGCAATTAAACCAAACCCGAAACACGCCCCTAACAAATAACCGACCCCCGAATCCCTTCATGAGACTCTCCGAAACCCCAAAACCCATATAACTCATTCCGACACTATCCCGAAGGAATTCAAACTAATAACGACCCAAGACTCCCCCATAATGATCAAACCGAATTTCCCCTGCAGGCTGCGGCTCGCGCCGCTAAGCCTCTGAGGGTCGCGCCGCGACCAAGCGGTGCCCTGCACCTTGACCTGCGATTTTCATGGTTGCACCAGCGGATTTCAACCCTCCCCACACGATTTCAGCTTCCAAAAAAACACACATACAACCACTACATAATAGTCCTTTACCACACATAAACTAACCCACACAATTCTTACAATATATATCACAAATTGAAACCTCTAGCATGAAATCTCTTACCTAGAACACCTCAAGAACACAAGAAGGAGGAAGAAGATGAAGCAAGATGCAACCTGAATTCAATTCCCTTCGCTTCGCTTTTCTGCTGGAGCTCCACACAATTCACACAAATTCACCTTTAGGTTTGTCTCAAAATGCATAAGGGAAAAGAGAAAGGGAGCTCACATATATACGTCTCTAATTTTATCCGGTCCCGAACCCATTAACCCGGACCGGATATCACTTTTTCGCAATTAATATCATTAGGACCCAATTAAATCCACGATCTCAATGATTATAATAATCCACTAATTATTAACTCAGGGACACGTATCATTCGTCTCGACACGTTTAATCCACGAAACGGGATTTAATTGGAACAATGCAATAATATTAATTTAATGAGCCAATAAATTAATTCCACGTACCAGGCTCAAATCCGGGATGTTACAAATTCTCTCCTCTTAAAAAGATTCCGTCCTGGAATCTAGCTCGGACTCAGGAACAGCTGTGGATATCGGTTCCTCATCTCGGCCTCGGGCTCCCATGTGGCACTAGTACCCTTATGATGCCTCCACTGAAAGAGTACTAGCGCGATCTCTTTATTTCTCAATCTTTTCACCTTCCGATCGGTAATTGCCTCGGGCTGCTCGACATATCTCAGATGATCGTCCACGGTGATCTCGGATAGCGGCACAAACTGATCGTCTTTGGCCAGACATTTCCACAGATGACTCACATGGAATGTATCATGAACTCCCGCCAACTTGGGAGGAAATCTCAGCCTATACGCCTGATCTCGAACTCTGGCAACGATCTCGAATGGACCGATGTACCGCGGACTCAGCTTATCTCGGTGTCTGAATCTGATAACTCCCTTCCAAGGCGATACTTTCAACATCACACGGTCCCCAACACTGAACTCGAGCTCAGTCAGACGACGATCGGCATAACTCTTTTTCCGGCTCTGTGCCACTCTCATATGCTCACGAATAATCGCCACCTTGTCGCTCGTCTCCTGCAGCAACTCGGGCCCACTGATA
>JAANYP010002520.1:618195-638067 GCA_020465985.1 Centrapalus pauciflorus
ATAAGACCAAATCTAATGTTCAAATTTTGGTTCCTGACAGGGTTACCGAAGATCCGGTTGTAGTCTCAGAACATTCACATCAACAAATTTCTGAAGATACTTGAGATATTTCAATGACTGATGTACACATTCCCACTGAAAGTCTACAACAATCTCAAGCTCCAGAATCTAACGATACTCCCTTGAATACTAAAAATTTCAAAACTCCTACCTCAGTTGATATTCCATCAACATCAGATTATATCCCTCGTATTCCCTACCTGGACTTGATTCCCAATCAGGAACAGCTTCAACCTTATCCCCATACTTTTATATGGACAAGGGACCACCCACCAGAAAATATCATTGGTGATCCCTCTGCTTCTGTAAAAACTCGGAGAGCTACCTTAAATGAATGTCTCTTCTTAAATTTTTTGAGCAAGATCGAACCATAAGCGGTGAAGGAAGCTCTTCAGGATGCAGACTGGATATAGCGATGCAAGAGGAGCTCAATCAGTTTGAGAGGTTGAAAGTATGGCGATTAGTGGAAAGACTAAAGACAAATCTAATCATTGGCATGAAGTGGATTTTCAAGAACAAGAAAGATGAACATGGTGTCATCATTCGAAACAAAGCATGACTCGTGGCCAAAGGATATAGTCAGCAGGAGGGAATAGACTATGATGAAACATTTGCCCCTGTTTCTCAGATAGAGGCCATTAGAATGTTTTTAGCATTTGCAGCTCATAAGAATTTCAGTGTACATCAAATGGATGTAAAAATTGCATTATTGAATTGGAAGTTAACAGATGAAGTATATACATATCAGCCAGGAGGATTTACTAATCCTTTGAAGCCTGATCATGTATATATTTTAGACAAGTCACTGTATGGCCTTAAACAAGTACCTCGAGCTTGGTATGATGCCCTATCAAATTATTTTTAAAAATGTGGCTTCAACAAAGGTGCAGTGGACACTGCCCTATTCATTAAACGTCAGGGTCCGGATATCATAGTAATTCAGATATATGTAGATGATATAATATTTGGGTCTACAAATACTGAGTTTTGTAAAAAGTTCGCGTTTTTTATGTCTCAGAAATTTGAGATGAGCATGATGGGTGAAATAAATGTTTTCTTGGGTTTACAAGTTAAACAACTGACTGATGGAATTTTCATCAATCAGTCAAAATATATTTAAGACATGTTGAAGAAGTTTAACATGGTCAACACTACACCCATGGCTCCTGATTCAAAATCTAAACTCGATGAGGACATTTCAGGGAAATCTGTTGATGTATCTCATTATCGAGGAATAATTGGGTCATGAATGTACTTTACTGCGAGTAGACCTGATAATATGTTTGGTACATGTGTCTGTGCTAGATATCAAGCAAATCCAAAAACATTTGGTTGCTGCCAAAAAGAATTTTAAGATATCTGAAGGGTACTCCAAACTTAGGTTTGTGGTATCCTAGGGAATCATCATTTACATTGACTGTCTTGTCTGATGCTGATCATGCAGGTGATAAAATGGATCGAAAGAGCACATCAGGAGCAGTTCAATTCCTTGGTGACAAACCCGTCTGCTGGTCATCCAAGAAACAACACTGTGTGTCACTATCAACAGCAGAAGCTGAGTACGTTGTTGTATCATCATGCTGTTCACAAGTGCTGTGGATGAAGAGCCAATTGCGAGACTATGGGTTTACACCTCAGAAGATCCCAATATATTGTGATTCACAGATCGCAATTGCAATAGCTTCTAATCCAGTGCAACACTCCAAAACCAAACACATTGACATTCGGTACCATTTCATAAAAAGATTATGTAGAAAATGGTAATGTAGAATTATATTTTGTACAGACTGAATATCAACTAGCTGATTTGTTTACCAAAGCGTTAGATGAAAAACGCTTTAACTTTTTGGTATACAAATTGGGTATGTTGAATATGTAGATTTAAACTTTCAGTTGTTACACAATATAATTTTAATTTTAGAATTTTTTTACTTGATTTAATTCGTGTGTTAATCTCATTTTATTTAAATGTTTTTTATTTTTCTAAGATTTAACTGAATCGGATTGTCATGTGCAGGGGGAGCAAACGGAAATTTTTATCTGATATTTGTATAACTGATAATTTTCTATCTGATTAATTGCAGGGGGAGCAAGCTTAACAGATGATATTAATCTAAGGGGGAGCATAAATTCAAAATTCAAGGGGGAGCAACATTAAGTTTTTTTTAGTTCATTTTATTTTTTTGTTGTTATTGTTAGTTAGTTAAATTTTTTTAGTTCTTTTTAATTTTTAGTTAAAAAAATTTTTTACTTCATTTTTTTTTGTGTCGTTCAAAATTTTTTTTAGTTGTTCAACTTTTTTTTTTTTGTGTTTGTTTTTGTAAATGGGCTGAAATGTGTAAAAGAAAGAAAAAGATGCATATGGGCCGGGTCCATTAGAAATTGTTAAAATTTGTAATTCAAATTTCAATTTCACTTTTTCGAAATACAAGTTACTGTACACCACCATTTGCAGATTTTTTCTCTCGGATTTTCATCACAATCTCATTCAACATCTTTTTGATTCAAGCATTTCTGGAAATTGGTAAGTCTATGTTTGTTTTCTCTAATGTTTTTATATATCTTTTTTTTATAGTTATTTTTTTTTTTTGAATTTTTTCTGTTCATATGTGTGTTTTAGTGTGTGTTCGTCTCTGGGTCGATTGATGAAATTTAAAATCATTCATTTAGGTTCCAATCATGAAATTGAAAGTATGTATGTGTGAATAATGATCATATAAGCTTGAAAATCAAATTTCAAGCCTTATCATAAAGCATACGACATTTAACTTGGATTTAAAGATCAAAATTTTTTGAGTTTTTTACCCTACTGAAAATAGGATTTTTAATGTTCAAAATGTGTTTTTTAAATCATGTTAAGTAAAGGGAAGTTGTTCAAAATCAGATTTCGAGTAGTAACAAGTAAGAGTTTAGACTCTCAGAATTTGAATTTTTGAAATTTTAGAAGTGAGTTGGGACTTAGCAATTTTTTTTTTTCCAAACTCGATCAAAATGTTAATCGACAAACTTTTAGTTTTGATCGAGTTGGACAATGAGATATTCGAGCAAATTGTAAGGGTTTTTCGAGTTTGATATGATTAGGAGTTGGAAAATTTTTAATTTACAAAGTCGGTTGAAACTTTATCCGAGAAAACTCAAGTTTCATTCTAGTTGAGTCAAGACTTGTCCGAGAAAACTCAAGTTTTAATCGAGTTGAACAAGGTTGTGTCCGAGAACATTTCATTTGTCATTCGAGTCTGTTATAATTCGGACTTAGTATTTTCCAAGTAGTTTCAACTCGATCAAAAGGTCATTCGAGAAAATCTAAGTATGATTTGAGTTTATTATAAGTTCACCCGAAAAACCTTAGGAGTCATTCGAGTTTGATGCAAGTTAACCCGAGAAAACCTTAACGTCATTCGAGTTTATTGTAACTTCTCGAGGGAATTCATACTTCATTCGAGTTTGTTTATTATTCATCCGAGTTTACTTCTGTTTTACCCGAGTTGACCCTTAAGTCAACCGAGTTTGATTAAGAGTCATTCGACTTGGTTCACATGTCACCGAGTATGCTCATGACTAATTCGAGTTTGTCCTTTCTTATTTCGAGTTTGAGGTCAATTTTTCCAAAATTTTTCTAAGTGTAGGAATTTTAATTTTTCAGAGAATTTTCACATTTTTTGAGATAATTTTTTGCAATCTGTGTTTTATGTACATTGGTCTTTTAACGATTGACTTTGGAGTCCTTACAATAATATTATAATATTATTGTCTGGAATCCCGACACTTTAAACAATGAAACACACATTTTTCTAATTCCTTGTTATATTTTTTTATTTCTCTACCTGTAGGATTAAGTTTGTTTACCTGACATGTCTAACATATTAGCTATTTTTTACAGGTAACAAATGGCATCTCAAGCCCCCACCCATAATTCCAATTCTGCAGACTCTCATTCTTCTTCAAATCATACTCTTGTGTCCAAACCCATAAAATCAGCATCAGTTACTAGACCATCACCATCATCCCCAGTCCCTGAAACCTAATTTATAAAATCCAAATACTGTCTAGCTTTGCTTGATAAAAATCACCGGTTCGATCCACATTCAATAAAAGTTAGCCTCCGGTGATTGTCGAAATCTTAAAAGGTCAACCTCTCGGTTACCTTTTGAAATATAAACCTTCCATCCCTCTGGTCTACCTAAATCAAATTTGGCACACAATCAAATTTGTGTCTACCAAAGGTGATCAGCACTTCAAGGTCACAATTGACCAATACAAAGCCGAAATCACTCTCGTCAGATTGCGTGATAATCTCTTCCTACCAAGACGCATAGATACTATTAATTTCCAGATGTGGCTTATTTTGAAAACTTCGTATCTGACGAACAACTTTGCCATGATCTTATCAGCCTTGGTTATTCTAAACCATTGACCAAAAGTTCCTTATATTATCGAAATGGTTTAAATGGAGAATGGTATACACTATTTGGCATTATCAACAGATGTATGACCGCCAAGCATAATGGATTGATAGAGGAAGTATTTATTCACTACAGTTATTTCATGGTATAGAATTCAACAAACACTATGACTTTGCCCAATGTATCTGGGAAGATTTGAAAGAAGTGGTACTTGCAAAAACCACCAATAGATCCAGGTAGTTACTGCCGTTGCAGAGGTTTATTCAAATCGTGATAAGTGGCATATTGAGGGCCAACGACAAAATTCCGAAGAGATCAAGTGCTCAGAAGTGCCCTGATTACATGATAATGAGCTTATATAGAATCCAGGACGGTCCAAATGCCAACATTATGCCAATTCCTGAGTATCTACTTAACTATGCGGATGAGAATGCAGAGCGTGTGAGATTGTATATAATTGATCATGCTCCTATGGAAACTCAAGAATCGAGTTTTCCTGACCAAGGAGATATAGGTGAGCAGGTACATCAACAAGGGGCTGATGTACAAGGAAACCTTAATGAGAGAGAGGGTGAAACTAGAGGAGTTGTGAGGGGAGGTGAGGAAGATTCTGATTTAGAAAGAACTTTATCTAATATTCAAGAAGGAGGAAATGAGGGTGAGGATGATGATGATAATGATGATCATTGTGATGACATTGATGGTGCTGGATGAGTTGAAATATATCAAGTTGAACGTTTACCTGTTCAATGAGGTGATGAGATGGTAAGGATGAGTGTGAGGGAAACCCAAACCATAAATAGCCGGGTAGCCACATCCACTGTTAGCTCTCCTTTGAGAGTTGACATTGAAGAAACCAGTATCCCACTGGTGACTGCACACCGCACTAGTCACTCATCTCCTTCTCAACAACGAGATGTTTCATTTTTGAACACGTGAACTATCCTGGGATCCTTTGGATACCAAGGATATTGAAATTAGTACACAGCTGCCCGAGTGTACTTTTATTCATGCACAAATCGTAGAACCAATTCAACTTAGGACATTTGAGTCTACTTCATTCGTTGAAGTAAACACAGGAGGACTTAGTGTCCTTGTAACAAAAACTATTGTGTCGGAAGCATTCGTGCTCCGTCGCATGAAGTAGTCGGAAGTCTTACCAGAGGTACATCAATGCCAACTCTGACTGTAGGCCACGCAGATGTTCTTTTTACTAGTTCAACTGTCGTGACAATTTGAACTCTTAGGGACCCAGGAGTGAGCAAGTTACCCTTCATCATCGAAACAAAGTTGAATGAGGTAATTAATTTTGTTACATCTCAAATGAAAAGTCAATTTACAGAGATGATGAATAAAATGGTAAATATTCAAAGACTGCTGAAAGGGAAGGCTACTGCGAAGGTTGTAGAAGAAGCAGAAACTGAAATTTCAAATAATGAGCTACGAGACTACTGTATTGAAAAATTTGATGAAACGAGAGAGAATGTTAGGATATGAAAACACGGTTGTAAGTGCACTTGGATCGTTATCAGAAAGATGGTCTATAATTGAGCAAACGTGTAAATCTCAAGCTTTTGTATCAAAGAGAAAGCATGAGGATCATGATGAAGACTTCGATGATGCTATTCATGAGGGGGAGAAGAGGAGGAAGCTTGGAGAGACTGAACTACCAATGGTTGTATACACGGGGAAAGAGACAGAAGGTGAAGCTGTTGGAGAGGCTGGAGGCTCAAAAGAAAAACCGGTTGATGTTGAAAGTGAATTGGAATTGATTCTTCATGAAGATGTTCCAGTTCCTTTAAGTATACAATCTGGTATTTACAATTTTGAGGTGTATGACGATTCAGACAATAATGAAGAAGAAGAAGTGTTAATGATTGAGGAAGCTGAAAAAGAAATGGAAGTGTTTGATGATGAAGTTTTTGAGTTGTCTGATATAACTTTGAGAGCTGAAAGGATATTGAATGAGGAAGATTTGGTAGAGGAGATTTTAATAGACGATATGCCTACACCAATGGTTGAAAATCCTGAGGTGACAGTTAAAGTTAAAGAAGAGTTTGATCTGTTTCCTGTTGAAAATGTGATGACTCAGTCTGTTAAAGTGTTGAACGAAGTGGAATTAATGGATAACTTTTTCAAGAGTTATATTTTAGCAGATGAATTTGAACGACAACATCACTTGAGATTTGCGGTTCAGGAAGTGGTTCAAAAGAAAATTAATGATATGTTGACTCTGCTGAATGAAGATGAGTTAAGGATAAAGAAGGTAAAGAAGCTGAATCTATCCGGAAAGCTTAATGACGACTTCATACGGAAAAGGAATAAGCTTCCATTCTTGGAAGACCATTTGGACAAAAAGATATTTTGCAAGAATCGGGCTCCATGTTCATTTTTGAAACTATTCAGAGTAATAGAGCCAAACATGCCTAATCTGGTGAATTATGCTCATTTTCTACAAAACAAGACTCAGAGGATTGAAGATGTTAGAAGTGAGTTTAAAATTGTTTATCTTGTGAAGATTGATAAGGATCGGTTTGTAAATATCTTCTATCCCACATTCACTGTGACGAGAGATGACAGAAAACTTATGTGTTTAGTGAAGCAGACTTGTTTAATCTCAACTTGGTGGATGTAGAAGATTTGTTTGATGAGTTGTGCCGAAACAACAAAGAAGAATATTGTCGTTTTGCACTTAAGGCTCTATTCCACTTTATGCACACAAAGTTGGTACTCATGTCAACCGATTGGAGTAGAAAGACGAATGAGATGAATTAATATCATTGCGCCTAACTGATTTATCAAGTACATGAAAAATCTGAATGTTGGGAAATATATTAAGAATGTGAAGCTGTTAGTTAGATTTCTCAAACTGTTAGTAGTATTTCTGTGTAATTACGAAGTTCAAGCTGCTATTTCAACAAGTTCAAGCTGCTAGTTCAAAGTTCAAGCTGCCAAAGTTCAGAGTTCAAGCTGCAAAATAGATTAATAACAGAAAGTGCTGAAATTCAGGAAGTGATATATATTTCATGATTTGAATTCCTTCCAAGCATATCTACTACCAGAGAAATCAGAGTTCGTCAAGGAAACAAATAAGAAAACTACATATATAGATAGACTAGGTCTTTCTATTGTAAGTGTACGTGCAAGTTCTGTAATTGTGTGCTTCATTGTAGTTGCTTTCTGATAAAGTTTCTCAAGCCTCTAAGGTTGTAAAACCCTAAGAACAATCTGTGTTCTTCGTTTAATCAAACAGATTAGAGGTGATTGTAATCAGTGATTTTGGCAATATAAAGGATTTTGATATTGATCATATTTATTTGAATATCTTTTACTTATTCTGAAAGTTTTCTTAAACAATTAAGTGTTATTCCGCACACTTCTTAATTGGACTTTGATTCAAAACAAGGTTATTCGTTTACACTCTGATTTATTAAAACCAGTTAATCTTAGGTGGTTTTTAGTCTTGACAAGTGGTATCAGAGTCACAGGTTTTATTTGTTATTCTTTGTTTTCAAAGTCAAAAACTTTATTTGTTTAAAATTTTGTTTTTCTAGCAATGGAGTTTGAAAATAGCAGTAGTGGATCTTGGCAAGGACTAAAAGTGCCTATGCTCAAACCCATTGAGTTCAAGATGTGGAAACTCAAGATTCAACAACACATTCAATTTATTGACTATGCCCTATGGGAAGCTGTTGAAAATCCTCCTGCAGTTGATCCTGAACTAGATGCTTAGTGCAAACCCCAAAGAACACCTCCAAAAATTGAGATTGAAAGAAAGGCTAGAATGAATGAAGTGAAAGCCCTTACTCTTTTACAAATAGCCATTCCTAATGCTTATCAACATCAGTTTAAAAAGTTCTATACTGCTCATTCTCTTTGGAGTCACCAAAAGAAATCAAAAGGATATTTTAAAACAGCAGTATGAAAACTTTTCTGGTGGCAAGAATGAAAACCTTACTTAAATTTTTGATAGGTTTAATAAGTTGATAGGTGAATTGGAGAGTGCTAAGGTCAGCCTGGATCAAGATGAAGTGAACAGAAAATTTCTCAGATCTCTTGGTGAAGAATGGACACTTTATGCTGCCCAATGGAGAACCAAAGACACTCTAGATGAAATAGAGTTGGATGACATTTACAACAGCCTGAGAGTGTTTGAATCTGAAATTGAAAACAAAAAGAAAACCTTTTCTTACAATCACAACACTACTCTACTGTCATCATCATTAACTGATAAATCAAACTGTTGTGATGCTTTTTCAGGTGCTGAGGGTAACTCTTCTGAAGTTCATTATGAAGCATTTGTTGCAAGTGATGGATTTTTTGCTCTTAATGCTGAAGATCTGGAACAAATTCATCCAGATGATTTGGAAGAAATGGACTTAAAGTGGCAACATGCTATGTTGACAATGAGGGCCAAAATATTTCTGAAATGGACTGGCAGACCAAACTTTCAGGCCAGAACAGAAGGCAAGCCAGCATTTGATAAATCAAAGGTTGAGTGCTTTAAATGCCACAAACTTGGCCACTTTGCTAGAGAGTGCAGATCCCAAAGTAAGCAGCAACCAAGACCCCAGCAAACCAATCAAACTTCATCCTCACAAGCTCTTGTCTCTCAAGAAAACAATGTGTTTGACTGGAGTGACCAGACAAAAGAAGAGTTTCAAAATCAAGCTCTTATGGCAGAAACATCAACTGTCACTTCTGCTGAACTACCATCTGAGGTAAATGCTAAACTCTACTCTCAAACATGCAAAAATATGGTTAAAGAGTACAGAGATCATAATGAGAGCATGTGCAAAACTCTAGCTAAGATGGAAGAGAGGAGATATGAGTATATGAAGGCTATAGAAGATCTTGAAAAACATATCAATGACTATAGGGATAATGAGATTCAGATGGGACATGATAGAACATATCATGAGTGGGAGAAAAAGGAACTGAATGAGAAAATAAAGACTCTAAATAAGAAACTAGATGAGGCTGGACAGAAGGTGTTAGAAGCTAACAAGAAAGTAGAAACCTTAAATATAGATTTGGGCAGCTTCAAGCTGGCCAATCAAAAGCTAGAACACCTAATGGAGGTCCAATTTAAACATAGGGTAAAATCTCAACTCAATCCCAAGGAAGGTATGGGATATAAAGCTACTCCACCCCCATATAACAACAAATATATTCATCCTACGAGTGAAGTTTCTGATAGGCTTGTGAATGAACCATTAGATGAGATAATGGAAACTGTAGATCCTATCCTTGAAGACAAGCCTGAATCTAAAGAAGAATTGATTCCAAATGAAGGCTGTGAGTGTAAAGAAGTTGAGAGTAACTCCAGAACAATGAGTGAACCTATAGAACCTCCCACTTCCAGTTCCATCAAAACTCACAGTGTGAAAGGAAAAGAGAAGATGAGTGTATGTAATAATGCTCCACATGTTTCTGTACCTTCTAACTGTAACATTGCATCTTCTTCAAAAGCTAATAAAAAGGGTAAGACTGTTCCAATATGCACATGCCAAAAGCATGGTGTTCAGAAGTTTCGACACAACAACAGGAGAGGGGAAATCAAAGGAACAAGAACCAGTTATGGTCTCACAAAACTGGTTCTCCAATCAAAACAGTCAAAAGATGTTTCATTGTGGCAGGAAAAATCATTTGGCCAGGCATAGGTTATATAAACCATCTGTTACAAAACAGACTGTGGTTCAAAAACAGGCCATTGTTCAAAACTCAAAAGTTTCAAAGGGCCAAACACCTGTCACATCAGTTCCAAAGAAGACAGTTGATTAGAGGTACTTAAAAGTCAACAAGAGACAGTCTACACACCAAAAACAACTTTTAGCAAAATCAAAATCAAACATAAAAAAGGTATGGTGTGTTAAAGGCAAAAACACAGATTGTCACACCCCATTACCCCGATTGGCAACGAAACGTGACGTCGCGGAAGCGTAACCATAATCATAACGAACGACCACTATATGGACGTTTTCAAAAATACATTGATTTAACTTCAAATTTAAATATTGTTTTACATAACCAAAATACAGCGTAAGTAGTTCTTAAAATACCAAGATTTAAATACACAATTTAGTTTATCTGGAAAGATGCAAGTAAATCTCCGAGTTTGAAAATGATGTGACTCCAAAATGAACGGAAGCCTTAGAATACTTCCGATAAATGTGCATGTCTCAATCACCTGAAAATACATGCTAAAATACGTCAACAAATTGTTGGTGAGCTCATAGGTTTACGCGAAAAGACCAATTGTATGGACATTATCAGATGAGTTGAATTTATAAAGCATAAATTCTGTGTATGTATTACATAAACCATCATGCAACCGAAGCTTAATTAAATGAGTTTGACCTGTGCAGTATTCCCAAACGTAATACGGTGTGTTGAATATATATGCACCCGCTGTTAGCCGAGCCGAACTAACCCGAATGGGAGACATGACTCCCGATATATCTATCCACAATATATTCGTGCTTACAAATAAATGCAATTAACGGTTCATGATTTGAGGGCTGATGGATCCACACATGTAATACATATAATAAATAAAAACTTTTGATGTCCATATGAAAATAGTGCATGTATTTCCATCCCAATAGATAGTGAAAATAGGGGCTATGAAGATTCACCGAGCTTGTGATGGCAAAATACACGCAAAAATGCAAGTTTGCGTTGTTTGATGGGTGATGAAACCAGATGTGTTTACCCGAGTCCTAAATGATAATAAGGATTTATTATCTCTAATATATTATAATATGTATATTTATAGATTTTTATGTCTTAAATCACCCAACATTACAAGTTTATAAATAAAACGCACTTAAAACGTCAAGTTTATATATATATATATATATATATATATATATATATATATATATATATATATATATATATATATATATATATATATATAATTTTCCAGCTTTTCGAAGGTTTTTCGGCCTACTTTGAGGCTGTTTTTGACCAAGCTCCAAAACGTTTTAGGCTTTGGTTATCTTGGACATTAAACTACTATATACAAAGAATTTTTAAAGTCAAGAATGACCATTTTTCGAGATGTTTAGGTTGGGGAAAAAGCTTGTTGAAAACCCTATGTTGGCCATTTTTGAGCTGTCAAACTTTCGGTTTCCCAAATAATTTCTGGAGGTCTTAAACTCCAAAATAAATTATGAAAACTTCCAGATCTATAGTTAAGACATAGATCTAACTTTTGGGACAAGAATCAACTCATTTCGATAAGTTATGAATTAGTTATGATTTTTCAAAGTCGATATAAACTTTCTGCCGAAAATCCGCAGTTTATAAACTTGAAATAACTTATGATTCTTGTTGTTTATTCAAAGACTATTTGTATACAAGTTATAAAACACATATATATTACTTGTTTTCATAATATTAACACTTTTATGATGTGTTTATATATTCATAAACACATTTAAAGAAACAACTTAAAAACAAAAACTAGAAACTTATAAACTTGAGTTTTTATGAAACTTGTTGTTGTTGGTGATTATATATATTATGCAAGACTTATATAATCATAAATGTATGATGAAATAAGTTAGTATTTACTTACTTTGATGTATTTGGAGAATGAAATTGAGAAGAAGTTGGAACTCTTGCAAGATTTGGACCAAGAAGACTTGAATTTCACCAAGAACACTTGAATGAAAATGTTTGTAGTGGGTGTGTGTGTGGGATCCGGTTTTTAGAGAGAAAAATGAAGAGTTTTGGTGTGAAAATAATGAAAGGGAAGCTCTCTATTTATAGGCAAAGTCTTGGTCTTTCAAATGGAGGTTGAGTGGAGTGTTGGATGAGATGAAAGAAGATGGTGAAAAGGATTTGATTTTGATGGGTTATGAAAGTGTGTATTATAAAAATGAAGTCAAAACCTACTTGTACCTCCCTATGGGCAGATTTTTAGAAGATATTTTGATGTATTTTCATTTTTTTGTATAAATGTATTTAGAATGTATTCTTGTATTTCCCTTTTTATGTAAATTCATAAATACTTTTGAATGCATTTGTTTAATGATTTGTTTTAGTCTTGCATCATTAATGTTAAGTAAGTGTATTAATGCATGATTACTGTTACTAATCTTAATTTAATTATGTACTTATTTGAATTAATCCTTCATATCGTAAATCGATCGGATTCATTCATTTCCCGATTCATCGCACCGATGAATTTGATTCTAATTGAGTTGAATTTCTTCATGAACCTTGTTAATCACTTTGATTAATTTCTAATGACCACTGATTAGTTTCTAATTGGCTATTAAATACTGATTAGGTCGTAGTTGCTAACATGGTTTAATGTCGGATGTTACAGTCTCCCCCTTTTAAGGGAATTTCGTTCCGAAATTAGCTCGTGTTCTCCACTGCTTGAGTATTTGAGAACAGATGAGGGTATTTTTCCCAGAACTGATCTTCTTGTTCCCACGTTAACTCAGGACCTCGCTTAGAGTTCCATCTGACTTTTATTATCGGGATCCGGCTGTGTTTTAGTTTCTTGACTTCTCGGTCCATTATTTCTACAGGTTGCTCAATGAAGTTCAACTTATCATCTAATTCTAGCTCGTCCATGGGTATAACGAGTGTTTCATCAGCCAGACACTTCTTAAGGTTGGATACATGGAAGGTATTGTGCACGCTGCTAAGCTCTGGTGGCAGCTCTAAACGATAAGCTACTAGTCTAATTCTTTTTAAGACCTTGAATTGTCCAATGTAACGAGGATTCAGTTATCCTTGTTTCCCATATCGTATCACGCCCTTTCATGGCGAGACTTTCATCGGTACCCTTTCTCCAAATTGGAACTCAAAGGATTTTCTCCTTACGTCTGGATAACTATTCTGACAATCGCGGGCAACTTTTAGGCGGTTCCGTATCTGTACTATCTTTTCGGTGGCCTCAAGTATGATTTCTAGGCCAATGACTTGACGATCCCTGACTTTGACCCGTCAAAGGGGTGATCCACACTTTTGTCTGTACAGTGCCTCAAACGGAGCAACGTTAAAACATGTGTGATTGTTTTTGTTCGATAATTCCACTAAGGCAAATGAGTATCCACTTCCCAAAATCCATGACACAGGCTCTTAACATATGTTCTAGGGTTTGGATCATTCTTTCACTCTGACCATTGGTCAGAGGGTGATATGTGGTACTTGTGTCCAAGTTTGTACCCAAAGCTTGCTGTAACGATTTCCAAAAATCTAGATGTAAATCTGCTATCTGAATCCGAAATGATTGAAATGGGCACTCCAGGTTTGGAGACGACGTCCTTTAGGTACGTTTGGAGTAGCTTATTAATCCTGTTGTTCTCCTTGATTGGTAGGAATGCGAAAATTTGGTTAGGCGGCCGACTATTACTCATATGGTTTCTGATGTTTGTCTTATCTTTGTAGCATGTTAGGAATTTGTTGACATATGTGGCAATGTCAGCCTTCATGTTAGGCCACCAGTATAGCTCCTTGCGGTTATGATACATTTTATCGAATCCGGGGTGAGTGGCACATCTTGATTTGTATCCTTCATCCATAACTCGCTTTCTTATTCCACCAAAACAGGGTAACCAGACTCTATTCATGAAATATTGATTTTTTATTAGCCCTTATCCCAAACTATTTATCCATTCCGTGTAGGGCTTCATTTTTCATATTTTCCTCCTTAACAGCTTCTATTTGTGCTTCATGAGCTAAGGAAGGAAGGTTTGGTTGAATGGTTATAACTAGGGCTCGTACTCTTAACGGCTTAGCTTGCTCCTTTCGGCTCTGAGTGTCTGCAACCACATTAGCTTTCCTCAGGTGATAACGAATTTCACAGTTGCAATCACTTATTAGCTCAATCCAATGGTATTACCTCATATCCGACTCTTTCTGGTTCAAGATGTGTTGGAGGTTCTTATAGTCTGTGAGTGTAGTACACTTCTTACCGTACAACTAATGTCTCCAAGTCTTAAGGATAAAGACTACTGCTCCAAGATCTAGATCATGCGTTGTGTAATTCACCTAGTGAACCTTAAGTTTTCATAAAGTATAAGCTATGACCCTATCTTTCTATATCAACCCATTGTGTGAAGCGTCACAGTAATCTACAAATTTCTTGCTTCTCTTGGATAAAATAAGCGCGCTGCACAATTTATGCTTTAATAACTGATATGATGTCTCCTGATCCTCGCCCCAATCATACTTAATGTGTTTTCAGGTCAGTTTTGTTAGAGCTCTGGTGATATTTGAGAAATTTTTGATAATTGCTTTTAATAAGTTGCAAGTCTTAAGGACTGTTGTATCTTTATGGGGGTTCTAAGAGTTGAGCAAATCCTGATAGTCTCGATCTTTGCGGGGTCGACTTGGATTCCTTTACTATTGATCACGTGACCGAGGAATTTCACATCTCTTAGCTAAAAGTCAAACTTAAAAAGCTTGGCATATAGTTGTTCTTTCTTCAACAACTCTAGAATCAGTCTTAAATGTTTGCTCGTGCTCCTCCTTGTTTCGTGAGTAGATTAAAAAGTCATTCATGAATACAATCACGAATTTGTCTAGATAAGGTTTGCACACCTGATGAGGTCCATGAGTACTGTTGGGGCACTGGTTAATCCAAACGACATTAATAGGAATTTCTGATGACCGAAACAGAATCTGTTGGCTGTCTTTGGAATATCTTTCTTGCGAACTCTAACCTGATGATAACCAGACCTTAGGTCGATTTTCGAATAGAAGCTTAATTCTTGGACGTTGGTCAAACAAGTCATTGATCCTTCTGAGCGGGTATCGGTTCCTTTAGTTTATTTAGCTCTTGGTAATTGATGCACATTCTGATGGTTCTATCCTTCTTCTTTATGAACAAAACTGGAGCTCCTCCAAAGCGAGGAACTCGGTTTGATAAACCCTTTATCTAAGAGCTCCTACAGTTGGTTGGACGATTGTTACACTATTGATGGGGCTAATCGGCATGGTGCTCGAGCCACTGGTACCAAACCTGATACTAGGCCGATTTTTGAATTTGACTTGCCTCGATGTTGGGAGTTCAGGTAAGTGTTCTGGAAAAACTTTGGGGTAACCATAAATAATAAGAATATTTTCGAGCCGCTTTTCCTTTGGCTCCCTCTCTGTCAACACTTCAGGGTCCTAATGCTAGGGATGATGCTTACTTTGGTATTATTTCTTGTTTTGCCTTGGACAGTAAGGACCTTCTTATTGGCTAAAGGTATATGAACCGTGTTCTTGTTGCACACTATTTCCGCACGATTTTTCGATAGTCAATCCATGCCTATGACCACGTAAACACTTCCCAGTTTGACGGGTATCAAGTCTGTTTCAAAGAGTCGGCCTACTAATTCTAAGGAGCATCCTCGACTTATATTATTTGTCTTAAGCGTCTCACTGTCATCAACCTCAATAGCATAAGTAGCACTTAATGGAATTTATCTGCTTAGTGAACTTAGTGGATATAAAGCTCCTATCAGCACCAGTATCAAATAGTAGAAATGCATAAGTGGTATCTAATGGGGTAAGAGGATAAGTCTACGGGTTTGAAATTTCTTAGGCAGATAGTCACAGCTTTATCTTTTCCTACGCAGAGTTGTAGTTAAAACTTAATTCCTCATAAAAGTTCTTGATACTTAATCTTTGTATATGATATGGTCAGGATTTTCTGATAAATTCTTAAGCCTTATTTACCCTAAGATATATCAGATAGTAAAGCCTAGAGAAATACTATAAAGAGATGCCTCCGGGGTTTCCTCGTACTCCAGAGCGTTAAGTCGTTGGGTTAGTTCTGCACTGCGGGCTTTGTGCTCTGCTAGGCGCTTTCACAATTCGTTGATTCCGTCTTGTTGAATCGCCTTGGTATTCTGGTTGGCCCAAGGTTTATTGGTGGTTTGAATTGTCTCCAGCTTAATCCTTGCAAAGATCTCACCGATCTCTTGGTGGATTTTGTCGAAATTGGGGGTCGTGTCTGGCAGCCCTTGCCACCAACAAAGGCATCGTTTGTTACGTAGGTTTCTTGGTAAGTGTCGGCACTTGAGAGGAAGATGGTGTTCCGACTTCAAACTGGCTTTTGATCCCTTCCTCGTTTGTCCATTCTTGGAGAGTGTGAGGCATCCATCCCCACTGTCTTATGTTTGCCCGTCGCTGCTGTGGCGGGCTTGGCTGATGGGCAGGTAGCGGGATAGACTCCCGTTGTGCTAGTCACAGTAGCGACTAGGCTTGGCTGATGGGCAGGTGAATTTTTTTTTTCCATGGTCCATTGTGATGGTTTTTGAATAAGGTGTAGGATGGAATACAGGGTGGTGATGGTAGAGCACTTTGTGCTGCAGGGCCACAGCCCCCCTCTTGTTCTGACGGGTCGTCTACCTCGTCATTGATTGGGTTTGGGTGGGTCTCCGATCCAAAGTACATCTTAGTGTCACCTTGGCTTCTTTGTTCCATGGGTGAGAGTTCATCCCCAGGGTCAAAGAGGATAATAACCGTATTGTTTGACATGTTTCTGTCACTAGGGTCCATACATATGTGTTCACAGTTCTTGAAGAAAGTTTAGTTTTTGTAACAGTTATAGTCTAGGTACTAATGCAACCTAGTTCACTATAACTATGGCTCTGATACCAATCTGTCACACCCTGCTACCTTGGTTGGCAGCGAGACGTGACGAGTGCGGAAGCGTAACCATAATTATAACGAACGACCATTATATGGACGTTTTCGAAATATTACGACATTAAAATTTAAAAATGTATTAATGTTTTACAAAATGAAAGGAATGAAGTTCGCGTAATACAGAGATTCTGAAACATAATTAATGCGTCCAAAAATAATGCAGTCAAATCTCCGTTAGTTTTCGAAATATGCATGCGACTCCATGAAATGCGGAAGCTTAAAAGTTGGTGTATCCGAATGCACACTTGCCTTAATTACCTGAAAATACATACTAAAATACGTCAACAAAAATTGTTGGTGAGCTCATAGGTTTACGCGAAAAGACCAGTTGTATGGACGTTATCAGATGAGTTGAATTTATAAAATCATAAATTCCGTGTATGTATTACATAAACCATCATTCAACCGAAGCTTAATTAGAATGAGTTTGCCCTGTGCAGTATTCCCATACGTAATACCGTGTGTTGAATATATATGCACTCGCTGTTAGCCGAACCGAGCTAACACGAATGGGGGACATGACTCCCAATAGATCTATCCACAATATACTCGCGCTTACAAATAAATGCAATTAACGGTTCATGATATAAGGGTTGATGGAATCCGAACATGTAATACATATAAGAAATAAACAGTTTTGATGTCCATATGAAAAACAGTGCATGTATTTCCACCCCAATAGATAGTGAAAAATAGGGGCTATGAAGACTCACCGAACTTGTGATGGCAAAACGACGCGCAAAAATGCAAAAGTGCGTTGTTTGATGGGTGATGAAACCGGAGGTGTTTAACCGAGTCCTAAATGATGATAAGGACTTAATATCACTAATATATGATAATATGTATATTTATAGATTTTTATGTCTTAAATCACCCAACATTACAAGTTTATAAATAAGATTTGCTTAAAACGTCAAGTTTATATATATATAATTTTCCAACTTTTTCGGAGGTTTTTCGGCCTACTTTGAGGCTGTTTTTGACCAAGCTCCAAAATGTTTTAGACTTTGGTTTTCTAGGACATTAAACTACTATATACAAAGGATTTTTAGAATCAAGAACGGCCATTTTTTGAGTTGTTTAGGTTGGTGAAAAATCTCGTTAAAAACGCTATGTTGGCCATTTTTGAGCTGTCAAACTTTCGGTTTCTCAAATAATTTCTGGAGGTCTTAAACTTCAAAATAAATTATGAAAAATTGCAGATCTATCGTTAAGACATAGATCTAACTTTTGAGACAAGAATCAACTCATTTCGTTGAGTTATGAATTAGTTATGATTTTTCAAAGTCGATACAAATATTCTGCCGAAATTCCGTAGTTTATAAATTTAAAACAACTTATGATTCTTGTTGTTTATTTAAAGGCAACTTGTTTAAAAGCCATAATAGTTATAAAACCACATATATAACACATGTTTTCATAATATTAACATGCTTATAATGTGTTCATATATTCATAAACACATTTAAAGAAACAACTTAAAAATAACAACTAGAAACTTATAAACTTGAGTTTTTATGAAACTTGTTGTTGTAGGTGATTATATATATTATGCAAGACTTATATAAACTTAAATATATGATGAAATAAGTTAGTATTTACTTACTTTGATGTATTTGGAGTATGAAATTGAAAAGAAGTTGGAACTCTTGCAAGATTTGAACCAAGAACACTTGAATTTTACCAAGAACACTTGAATGAAAAGGTTTGTAGTGTGTGTGTGTGTGTGTTGGATCCGGTTTTGAGAGGAGAGAAAGAGATATTTTGGTGTGAAAATAATGAAAAGGAAGCCCTCTATTTATAGGCAAAGTCTTGGTCTTTCAAATGGAGGTGGAGTGTAAGATCATGTTGAAATGAAAGGAGAATGGGGTGTGAAAGATTTGATTATGAAAGGTTATGGAGTTGGGAAATAAAAAATTGAAATCAAATCTTGGGTAGTACTACCCTATGACCAGATTTTTATGGATTATTTTCATGTATTTATATATATTTTTTTTTGTATAAAAGTATTTAGATTGTATTCTTGTATTTCCCTTTTCTTGTAAATTCATAAATACTTTTGAATGCATTGTTTTAATGAATTGTTTTAGTCTTGCATAATTAATGTTAAGTAATTGTATTAGTGTATGATTAGTGTCACTAATCATAATTTAATTATGTACTTAGTTGAATTAATCCCTCATATCGTAAATTGATCGGATTAATTGATTTCCCGATTCATCGCACCGATGAATTTGATTCTAATTGAGTTGAATTTTCTAATAAACCTTGTTAATCACTTGATTAATTTCTAATGACCACTGATTAGGCTATAATTGACTATTAAATACATATTAGGTCATTGTTGCTATCATGGTTTAGTGCCGGATGTTACAGAGGAAGACGTTCAAGAGAAAGATAAAGAACTAAGTTTTCAAGAGACAGGAGAAGAAAGAGAGGAGTATATTGAAGTGTCTGAAGATGATGACATAATTACTTTGACTGATGTAGATTTTAGAGCTGAAAGAATTGAGGAAGAGGAAGTACTAGTTGAGGAAATTATGAAGGATGTTGAATCAACACCAACGGTTGAAAAGCCTGAGGTTGTTGTACAAGTTAAAGAAGAGTTTGAAGAATTTCATGTTGAGAGCAGTATGGCTCAAGAAAAGGTTGTGTTGAATGAAGTTGAAGATATGGATAGATTTTTCAACGAGTATGTGCTAGCTGATGAATCTGAGAAACAACACAGACTTAGATTTCAAGC
>JAANYP010002521.1:0-59669 GCA_020465985.1 Centrapalus pauciflorus
AGAACATCTGAATCTGCTTGCTTCGTTTGTGGCCGCATACGGAAATTGCGTTCAAGGGAAGATTAATGATCCGGCTCTTTGGGATGAAGACTACGATCAGGTCGACCCTGATGATCTTGAGGAGATGGATCTTAAATGGCAACTGGCCATGGTAACCCAGAGGGTTAAGAGATTCATAAAGAGAACTGGAAGGAATCTCCAGATGAATAACAAGGGGATAGGATTTGATAAGTCCAAGGTCAAATGCTACAACTGTCAGGGATTGGGACATTTCGCGAGGGAGTGTCAAAGACCGAAGGTAGAATCATACCAAGGACAGAGTCAGCACCAAGGACAGTACCAAAATCAGTCCCAACAGAGATATCTTCCGAGTTCTGCATCTGGTCAAGCCAATCTAGCGGGTCTGATATCCAATGTCACTTCTGACAGACAGCTAGATGGTTCTTATGACTGGAGTTCACATCCGGAATCCAATGCTAGAGCTTTTATGGCTGAAGTTACGGAGAATGGTTGTGAAGAGGATGAGCAGACCACAAGGGACAGCAGTCCGATGTGGGTAGAGAAAGCGAATGATCAGACCGTGTTGGAGTTTGCTGCTCAGATGGCCAACGTGGAATCTGATAACTCTAAGGTTAGTCTTTCTATTTCTCTATTTCGTGAATTATGTGCTTTATGTGTTAATTCTAATGATAGGTTAAATCTAGTTTTAGACTCACATAAGACCATAGCTGCTCAAAATGAAAACTTAAAAATAGAAAATGCTAGCCTTAATGATATAAAACAAGATTTAAAAGAAAAGCTTAAGGCTGATGCTCAAGACGTAATCGTTCTAAAAGACAAACTGAGTGAGCAGTGTGTTAGGATAGAACTTATGTATGAGCACGTAGAGGCCTTGACAAAAAGTCTGAAAGACAAGGACATAGAGCTAGCCGAGACCAAGGTTAAGGTAGCAGAGGCAAATAGCAAGCTGGAAAAGTTTAGGAATTCGAGCCTAAACCTAGGGAAAGTCTTAGATGCCCAAAGACAGTCTAAGAAGCCTGTAGGTCTAGGTTTTCACGAGATTCCTCCACCTTTCAATGATAACTATGTGCCTCAGCCTCAGGAGAAAACTGACAAGTCAGTAGTTTTAGAGGACCTACCTGAACCTACACCTGAGCCTAAAGTTGAAAATACACCTAAGGTGACTGACTCAACCGTCAAGGTCAAGAAAGTGAAATTTGTGTCTTCCTCCAGTGAAACACCTGCAGGAAAACAGAAGATTTCATGGGCTGACCAGGTCGAAGAGTCAGACACAATAGATGTACCAAAGGAAGTAGACACCAGTGAGACACCTAGATCTAAGGGACCACCCAAAAAGTCCATGGATAAGATGTCTTGCTTTAGATGTCACGAGAAAGGGCACGTTGCTTCTCACTGTCCAAATAGGAAAGCTGATGTTACCCCTAAGACAGTGAATCCAACACCTGTTAAGCCCTCACCAAGTGTGGCGAGCACTAGTAGTTCTCAGAGTACCGAGAAAACTGTGCAGGCCGCACCAAAACCTGTTGTGAAACAAACACCGGTTAAGGTTGGACCAAAAGAAGTGGTTAGGACAAATTCACCGAATCGTGTCTTTAATCAATCTAGGTCAGCACCTCAACAAGTCTATAGGAGCACCACACCTAGCAGGTCACACACTCCCGTTAGGTCACATACTCCTGTTAGACAATATGTTCCGGTAAAAGCTCAGGGATCACAGTCTGAAATGCATTATAATAAGACTTATTCTAGAGCATCACAACAAATGCCTACTCAAAGGCAAAGAGTGAATCTAAATCACTCGGCACCACAACAGAATTCAGTTCAAAGGCCCAAGTCTCCTGAAAGGCGAGATGGGTACTTGAAAGAGTTCAAGTATGTGGACGAGAATGGTATTACCAAGTCAGTCATGGCTTGGGTTCCCCGTGATAACTAACCTATTTTCTTTCATGTGCAGGAGATAACTACCGGTCCAAACAACAAGTGGTTCGTCGACAGTGGTTGCTCCAGGCACATGACGGGGGAAAGAAGTCTTCTCACAGACTTCAAGGGGGGTAATAGGGGATTTGTATCATTCGCGGGCAACAAGGGTGGAAATATCACTGGAATTGGAGAAGTCACTAATGGGACGATTACATTGGATCAAGTTTATCACGTTGATAAACTGGTTCATAATCTCATTAGTGTATCTCAAATCTGTGATAAGAAGAACTCAGTGTTATTTACTGACACTGAGGCGTTAGTGCTAAAGCCGGGATTCAAGATACCTGAAGATTGGATATTGATGCGGGCTCCAAGGAAGAATGACTTGTACATGCTCGACATGAACAAGCCAGATAATTCGATGGGTCCAATCTGCTTACTATCAAAAGCTTCGGAGACGGAATCGGTTTTGTGGCACAGACGCATGGCTCACTTGCACCTAAGGAAAATGAACTACATAACGAAGAATGGTTTGGTGCAAGGTGTGCCTTTGAAGAGCTTTCAATTTGAAGACAAGTGTCTACCGTGCCTGAAGGGCAAGCAACATAAAAAGACACACAAATCCAAGAAGCTGAATTCCATAACCTCGACATTCGATTTGTTGCATATGGACCTTTTCGGCCCAATCAACAAAAGGAGTATTGGAGGTAGTTGGTTTTGCTTAGTTATCACTGACGATTACTCACGGTTTTCTTGGGTTTTTTTTTTAGGTACGAAGGACGAGACGGCTACAAAGCTCATCGGGTTCTTAGACCAAGTGGAGAATTCCTACGGAACAAGGGTTAAAAATATACGTAGTGATAATGGGACTGAATTTAAAAACTCTGTAATTGGTGTATATTGCCTATCAAAGGGCATCGTGCATCAATTCAGTGCACCATATAACCTCAACAGAATGGGGTGGCCGAACGTAAAAACAGAACATTGATTGAGGCTGCAAGGACTATGCTTTCGGATTCAAAGCTTCCTACCATGTTTTGGGGGGAGGCAGTGAATACCGCGTGCCACATTTTAAATAGAGTCCTTACAGTCAAATCATTGAACAAAACATGTTATGAAATCTTGAATAAAAGGCCACCTAACTTAACTGGATTCGAACCGTTTGGAGTACCATGTACACTTTTAAGGACAAAACATCAAACGAAGTTTGGTGAAAAGGCTGACGAAGGATACTTCCTAGGTTATGTGCCAAACTCACCAAACAAACGGGTTTTTAACAAAAGGAATGGTACTGTGGAGATTGTGTATAATATTGAAGTCACAAGTTATACACATGAACCCCAAACTGGTCCGGAATGGATTTTTGACTATGATAAGTTATTTGAGTCATTTAACATTCCTTTGGATGATACTGCAGGTACAATTGATAAAGACATGGCGACGTTGCACCTAAATGACGATGGCCATATTTTTCCGAGGACCACGTTCGAATCTACGTCCGAGCCTACTGCGACTGTAGATGGGTCTCCAGAAGTTGCTAATCCAGAAGAACCTAACACTAAGAATCAGACTCAAGCATCAAGTTCTGCCTCTGAGGAAAACGTCCGTGAGGAAGAAAATGTAGAAGCTGAGCCTGTTCCCCCTTTAGGTGAAATAGGATCCAACTTAGGAGATAATCTAAGGGTAGACGAAATAGAGACCTCTAGGATTAACAAGAACCATCCTATAGATAGCATCATAGGAAATCCTAACGAGGGTGTGAGGACTCGGAGTAGTGTAAATAACAACACTGTGTTGTTGTCGATGATAAACGACTCCGAGGCATATCATACATGTCTATATTCGTGTTTCATATCGCAAGTAGAGCCCAAAAATGTGCAAATGGCACTTAAGGACAACTCCTGGGTTGAAGCGATGCAGGAAGAACTTTCACAATTTAGGAAACTAGAAGTGTGGGAGTTAGTTCCGTTACCTCGAGGGGAGATTGCAATAGGAACCAAATGGGTTTTTAAGTGCAAGAGAGACGATCGGGGTATAGTCACGCGCAACAAGGCAAGATTAGTTGTAAAGGGTTTCAACCAAGAGGAGGGAATCGATTACAACGAAGTGTTTGCACCAGTAGCAAGGTTAGAAGCAATTAGGTTGTTTTTAGCTTTTGCCTCCTTCAAAGGATTTAAGGTATATCAACTGGACGTTAAGAGTGCTTTCCTGTATGGGAAAGTGAAGGAGTTAGTGTATGTAGAACAACCGCCCGGGTTTACAGATCCTAAATATCCTGATAGAGTATATCGATTAGATAAGGCTCTTTATGGATTACATCAGGCACCTAGGGCATGGTATGAGACTCTATCCAACCATCTTTTAGAAAATGGCTTTGAGAGGGGTAGGATAGATAGTACTCTTTTTGTGAAGAGAAAGGGAGATCATTTTATCTTGGTACAAGTGTACGTAGATGATATCATTTTTGGATCATCAGACGAACAGATGTGCAAAGATTTCGAGAAGGTGATGAAGTCGAAGTTCGAGATGAGTGCTATGGGGGAGTTGAATTTCTTTTTGGGGTTACAAGTTGACCAGAAGAAGGAAGGCATGTTTATCCATCAGACCAAGTATGTCTATGACATATTGGAACGGTTTGGGATGGAAGGAACAAAGTTGACTGCCCATTTCAGCACGCCGATTCAAGTGAATCACAATCTCAGGCCGGGTACTGATGGTGATACCGATGTGGATCCGACTTTATATCGGGCCATGATTGGGTCACTTATGTATTTAACTGCTTTAAGACCTGATATTATGTTTGCTGTTTGTATTTGTGCTAGGTTTCAAGCGAATCCGAAGGAGATGCATATGAAAGCTGTGAAGCGGATTCTACGATACCTCAAGTCGAAACCGAAGCTGGGACTTTGGTATCACGCGGAGGGAGATCTAGAGTTGGAAGCGTTCACAGATTCTGACTACGGAGGATGCAGCTTGACGCGCAAATCAACGACTGGAGGTTGTCAGTTCCTCGGAGGGAGATTGGTGTCCTGGCAATGCAAGAAACAAACATCGGTAGCCGTGTCAACGTGCGAGGCCGAGTATGTTGCTGCTGGTAGTTGCTGTTCACAGGTTCTGTGGATACAACAACAATTGCGGGATTACGGTTTGGCTTATACTCAAACTCCAATTAGGATAGACAATCAATCTACTATTGCGATAACAAATAATCCAGTTAAACACAGTAAAACAAAGCACATTGACATAAGACATCATTTTATTCCTGATTGTGCTGAAAAGAATTTGATCAAACTGGTAAAGGTGGCAACTGAAGATAATAATGCTGATTTATTTACCAAAGCGTTTGATAAGTCACGTTTTGAGTATTTAATTCAACTTAATGGAATGCGCAACCCAGAGTAAATTGACCTTAGTAGTATTTTATTTCCTTTTATAGTTGTTATATTTCTTTCTTTTTAGTGTAGTCTGCTAATTTAGGAAAGTTTCTAATTTAGGAAAGTTTCTATTTTTAGTAAGTTTCTATTTTTAGTAAGTTAGTAGATTAGCTTAGTTTAATGCGTTTTGCTATGAAAAACAAAAGAAAAAAGAGAGAAAATTACAAAAATACAAAAAAAGAGAATATCAGAAAAGGAGTTAAGTCTTAGATACATAGGTTCAAAGTGACGAAAATTAGCACCGTCGTTACAGACTCTAAGTGTTTAGGCTTTCACACATAATGCAACTAAATCCTAAGTGTTATACTTTATTTAGTTTGATGTGTTGGTAGGCATAATACATATAGGGAATCTAAAGGCTAATAAAATATTCTAGAAAAAGTCAAGCGTGTCACTAACCTAGATGTATGACCAATCGGTCTTAATTTTTATGTACAAGACATACAAACATTGAGTCTAAATGAGGTATGCAAACTTTCTGGGGATGTATAGCAACATCAAATACGTCTGAAAATGGAAAGAATAGAAATATCATGAAAAACTGAGAGTCGAAAACATGCAACTCTGTTGTACGTAAGTACAGACCTGTTGTCTCTGTTTAGATTCGGGTTAGCAGACATGTCGCTTTGTTGTACGTCAGTACAGACCTGTCACCGCTATCTGCTAACTTTAAAGTTAAACCTTAAGTCGAACTAAGACACTTTGTTGTATGAGAATACAGACCTGTGTCCGATGTTTGTCTTTTAAAGAAAGTTTGCAAATACCAACAAGTTAGAATTTTGTCTGTGTGCCTTGATCATAAAAGTATGTCTATGTCTGAGTCACGTAAGATAATTTCCTGATAAATAAAAAGGCCAAGGGATATTCCGAAATGTAGAGTGTTTAACAGGGTAAAATACCAACAATCGGCTAAATGGGTATGTCACGACAAACAATCAAAGGAATCAAAAATTCCTAAGTGTGAAAGTTTAAGTACTGAAAGTTAGTATCGGACATCGCTATCTGATTGAACCTTTCTTAGACTATACTCACCAAAAATATGTTGTTTGGTATTTAGCTTAGCTTGTAAATTTATTTTTATAACTTAAGTCTAGATTAAATTTTTTAGTCAAAATTTTAATTTACTTTAATTTTATTTTTACCTTAGCTTATTTTATTTTATTTTATTTTAGTTTAGTTTAATTTTTACTTAGGTAAAAGGTCAAAAGTTACTGAGGGTGCATTCAAAGTTGAATAAAATATACAATGCGTGAAATATCTGAGCTTAGGGTAAAAGATTTGGCATAGTTTATCTGGTTACACTACACAGTAGAAAATAGTTGGAAAAAGTTGAAATTATTTCAAAATTTCCGAAATTTTTCTAAGTGTTGGAAATTTCGAATCTAAGACAGACTCGAATGTGAGATACTTCGAATCTGTCAGTAGACTCGAAATTGCATAGACTCGAAGGTAGTTAGTATATAAAGGTCCACAGTGAAAAGCATTTACTTCTCACTGTTCTCGAATCTGATTTCTCGAATCTGTTCTGGCGATCTCGAATCTAATCTCGAGTCTATCGTATTTCCACTAAACGACATTTCGTCGATTCTAAAGCTTTTGTGTTCGATTCTACCTTCAAATCTAGGTATAAGCAACATGATTGTACAAGATTTTGGTGGTTTAATACACAAATTTGGACTTAAACATCACATTTTGATGTTTTATAGGTCAAAATAGGGTTTTTGCAAAATTACCAAGTTTGGACTAATAAAAGATCAAATTAAAAGCATAAATCTATAATTAGAACCTAGTTGAACTAATGTATGTGATTTGCTACGTTCAAAATGGTTAAAATTGTTGATTTTTGTTGAAATAAGGTCCGACGGGGTTTCGAATCTGATAATGGACATGGGTTTCTCGAATCTATCAATAGATTCGAGATGACCAGATATTCGAATCTGTTCATCAGATTCGACTAGGGTTTATTCGAATCTGTTACTCTCGAATCTGTACTTCATTTATTTTGTTGAATTTAAATCTTATTAAACTTGTGGAAATTTAATTGTGTTAGATTTTGTATTTAATCAAATACAAAATAAAACAAATTTGAATTTAAACAAGTTTATTGATTTTTAATAAGTCTAACAATTTTATGTATTGTGCAGATATGGCGCTTCGTGCTTTTGTTCCCAAGCACAATATGGTACTGAATCCTGTCCATAACATCCCTGAGGCGCAGGGATTTCGAGAAGTTTTGGATTTTCTGGCGGAATCTAGGATAAGTTATGTGCTGTATGAAAACATTCCGATTGTGATATCCTATGTGCGTCAATTTTACGATCACTTGCAGGTGGACTGCACTGTCACCCCGACAGTGTTAAGAACTAGAATTGCCGGACAACCTTTGGTTTTCTCCGCTGATATTTTGAGACAAGTCCTGCAGTTGGGTTCCCTAGAACAAGAAGACGGGCCTACAGACTTTCCTTTAAGTATTAGGCAAGCAGCTTTTTTGAGAATGGGATACAGCTTGGACATTACAAAATCTTCATATATGAAGAGCGGGTTGATAGGCCAATGGCGTTTCTTGGTCCATGTGTTTATGATCTGTTTTGCGCCTAAGAAAGCTGGTTTTGATTATATAGTATCAAAAATCCAATCAGCAATGATCGCGATGGTATACAATAAGAAGTTTAGTTTCTCGCAGCTGATTTTCTCGGAATTTATCCATCAAATCACGGCTCCTGAGAGAGAAAAGTTCCTTTTGTATCCGAGGTTTGTGATGATGTTGATAAGGCACTTCTTGCCTGAGCTGCCACAATCTGATGATGCATTGACCGTCAATGTTATAGAGAAGCGTATCTATTCTGACTGTTCCTCACACCGAGGAAGGTTAGCCGTTCCGGAGGCACGTCCACTTTTTGGTGCAATTCTGGACAGGGAATTTCAAGCTCCGAATGATGCCAACTGGGCAGGAGTAGTTGATGTCCAACAACAACAACAACAGCGACAGCAACGTCCACAGCGGCCGCGTGATCCGAGACGACAACAGCAACCAGCAGCGAGTCAAATCCCGGCAATCAGGCCGTCATCAAACCAACAACCAGAAGTAGAAGAAGCAGGGACTTCGACTGGTCATGAAGCTGAGCCCTCAGATATTCATGAAGCAGGGCCTTCAAATGTTGTGAGAGAAGCTGACCACCTAACACAGACACTTAATGAGATTTGGGAGGCAGGGCCGCATGCCAATGAAGATGTTGCAGCAGCATTGGTGGATGAGCTGCTGAGTCCGCCTGGAGATAATGATGATATATTTCGTGATGTTGACGAATATGAGCCAGAGGGGGCTGAGGCAGGATTGACATCTTCGGAATCTGAAACCGAATCAGATGAAGTTCATGAGGTGGTAACTACCGAAACTGGAAGTTGTTTTGAGACTTATGGTTCTAGATTGATTGTCAATCAAGGTGGTTCGAGGAGGAGAGAGACCAGGGAATTGGAGGAGTCCGATTATGAAGAAGAAGAGATTGCTACGTTAGTGACGAGGCCACGAGCAAAACGTCATAGATTTATGCAAGGGTCGTCTTCTACCTCGGAAGCACAACCAGAAACCTCTCAAGCCCAAACCCAAGCACCAACCACAGATTCACCATCACCGCCACCTCAGCAACACGAACCCTACATTCCGCCACCATTCAATCCTTCTCCCCTTCAGTCCATTCCATCTATGCCAGAAGCATACAATGAAAATCAAAGATTTCTGCAGCTGAAGAGTCGAGTAGATTTTCAGCACGTTCAAATTATAACTCTCACTAAAGCAGTTGGTGAACTCCAAGAGCATAACGCTAATCTGGATAAGGAGAATGCTGAGTTGAGAATGATTATTGAAGGTGTAAGAGATGAAAACACTGAGCTTAAATCTTTTGTCACTGATCAGTCATCCGAGATCCGAGCAATGAGGTCCCTCATTGAGCAGTTAATGAAAAACCTTCAGGCTCAGGGGGAGACGTCGTGTCGTGATCAAGAAGTACAGAGGCGGAGGGACGATGATGAAGATGATAATCAAGGCAATGATCCCAGCTCTCAAAGACAGGATGAGCCAGTAGATTTTTCTACTGCTCAGGCTGCTCAATCTCAGGGGGAGCCAAGTCAAGCAGAAGGTGAAAGAGGAGAGGCTAGTTCTTCAAGGAATTTAGACAGCGACATGATCGATGCGCTGAAAGATATTGAAGAAGAGCTGATGGAGTTTGATTTTGAAGATGAAATGGAAGAGTTGGAGGAAGGGGAATTTATTCCAGATGATGTCGCGGACTGGAAATCTGACGACGAAGTGATAGAGGATGAAGACGATCAAGTCAATGAAGTTATTGTCAATTCACAACCAGTAACGGAGCTATATGAAGGACAAAATCATAATGTGATTGACATTGACTATATCAAAGTAGCCTCAGTCGAGGATAATGAACTTGAAGAGGCCGAGATGGAGCCATCTAGGACTGACTTGATCAATCTTTGGTTCAAGAAAGAGGAAAAGAAAGAGAGTTTGAAGATGAAGAAGAAGATGAGAGTTCCAGGTGCTGGGAACTTCTCAGGAGGCATTATTAGCTGGTTCTTTGACAGAGAACTGCAGCTGTTCATTTTGAAAAGAAGAGATGGACTTCAATACTTGAGGCGGACACTGAAAGCTTTTAATTCTTTGCCCAAGATTGAAGTTAAAGAGTTAGCCTGGAAGGAGCTTATTAATATTGGAGATGATCCTTACGCAAACGTTATTGAAAGAATCATAAGGAAAGAAGGGCGATCAGGCAAATTTGAGAGGCTTAAGCCGAGATCAGGCAAGAGGGTCGAGGATGGATCAAGAATAGATCCTCATACTGGAAGACCTTGGGCTAGAATGATCTACAAGCCAGTCAAATGCTTGAAAAGAGTGCCAATAAAGCCAATGCCACAAAATGTTTTGAGCAACATGAAGTGGTGGTACCTGGAAATTGATACTGCTGAAGCTATAATGGAGGATCAAGACGAGCAGGTAATTTTGAAGGTATACGACCCACTGCATTTGATAAACCTATCTAAGGATGACCTGAAGAAGCTTCACGATCAGCCTATATTCTTCACTGAACCATGGAGATCTGAAGCCAGGAAGTTCCAAAAGGTAGTTAAAGTTTGTATAGATGCGGGGTTATATGCAGGTAGTAGTATCTATAGTTCTAGTACTTAAATTTGATGTAATGTAAATAATTAGAAGCTATCGTCAAGGGGGAGTCTGTTGGTACACCCTGTGTGACGATAGCAGTCTAATCGATCTGCGTTATGATTTAAGTAATACTCTGAATATTAACAAGTGTTTTGATATATATGTTTAATATGTGTTTGTCTGTTATTGATTGTGTGTTTGAACTTGATGTAACATATTACAAGAAGTTCAAACATAAAAGTCAAAGAGTATGTCAAACATAAGTTAAAACATAAGTTTCATCACGTAAGTGTTTAAGTGTATTGGCTAGATTCGGATAAGTTAAGGAAGGCATTCGAATCTGTGATAGATTCGAATGTATCCTTAGATTCGAATAGGTTAGATTCGAATCTGTCAGATGGACAGATTCGAATGAGGCCTTAGGCCAGATTCGAGGTTGGCCCACAACAGACTCGAATCAGGGCCTATAATTAGGGATAGACTCGAATCATTAGCAGACCTTTGGCAGAATTCGTGAGGAATTAAGCGATAGGCGATCTCGAGTTTATCAGCTAGGTGAGTCCCGTTTCGGAGAGAATTAGTACGTAGGATCGTTCGTGTGTCGTTCGTTCAGCGTCTAATAGTCTCCGTGTTTCCGTTGGTTGAGAGTTGTCCGTCTGACCGTCAACGAGGATTCCGCACTCGTTAACGGGTCCGCGTCTAGATAGATCTGTCAGTGGTAGACCTTACAAAACTCGGATGAGTCAAGATGAAACTCGACTGTCTTATGATAAAACTCGGTTGAATAACAATGAAACTCGGTTGAATAACAATGAAACTCGGTTGATGAAGGTATGAAACTCGATCAATTAAGTATTCAACTCGATCTATTAAACATGAAACTCGAATGAATAAGGCTTAAAACTCGAATAAAAAAGTATGAAACTCGATGAATGTACAATCAAACTCGAATGATATAATGTTCAACTCGATAAACAATGAATCAAACTCGAAATAAGCACATATCAAACTCGATCAGTTAAGAAACAAACTCGATCATCACTACCCTCAAACTCGAATGATAAAGGATGTCAACTCGATTAAAACTTGGACTTCAATTCAATTCGAGTTTTACAATTTTTGAAAATTTTCAAGTCCAGATTTCAAAATTTTCAATAAAACTGAATGAATTGACCCCAAATTGCAATCGAAGGTGTGTTTTTCACTCACAAACACTTTTTGTGAAAACAAATTGACCAATTTCAGATTAAAATCCTTGAATTTGACAAAAACAGTCAAGAACACAAACTTTTCAAAAAATCAGAATAATTCGAATTAAATCTTGTATGTTTGGAGTTTTGATTTTAGACTTATATCATCAGATTCGAAATCAAAAACGTCACCTACGATCCAATTATCACATCAATTCATCCACAGAATCAAAAACCTCACTTAATTTTCTGTTTTTGAAAAAAATTAATTGATGTAACAGTGTTCGAAAAATGAATTTTCAGATTCAAAATTCAATCAATTTCAGCCATATTAGGCTCTGATACCAATTGTGAATTCATAATTCATGCAATTCAATCATATATAACACAATTCATATGATCCATAACAACAATTATCAACACAATCAATTGAATGATTATAGAGAGAAAATATTACATTGGAGGTTTCGGCTTTCTTACAAAGCAATCCTTCTTTCTCTCTAAATCAGATCCGTATCTTTCTATTTTCCAATCGTACATTGACAGTACACACTCACACATATTTATACTCAATTATAACTATTGAGTATTTACAATTTAAACCCTAAACTTTTACAAATTAATTCTTTTCAACTCTATTATGAATTGTACCCAACAATCTCACCCTTAGAGATGAAAACAATTTTCAATTAAAGTTCTCTGTTCAGGTTGATTCTTTTCTTTAATCTTCTTATTTACTATGATCTCTGAATCTTCTGATACAATCTTCTTCTTTATTTGTCTCTCTCTGATCTTCACATCTCTTCTTCTCTGATCTTCTCTTTTCTTGAAAGCACACTCCCCCTTGAATCGTGAATAGCTTTCGATTGTCTCCCTTGATCAATTGTCTTGAGATGATGTAGCAATTGTCTTTAATTGACTTCAATCTACTCAACAGTTGTCTCCGAACTCTAGCTTTTTTTTTTCAACACAATCAATTGAATGATTATAGAGAGAAAATATTACATTGGATGTTTCGGCTTTCTTACAAAGCAATCCTTCTTTCTCTCTAAATCCGATCCGTATCTTTCTATTTTCCAATCGTACATTAAGAGTACACACTCACACATATTTGTACTCAATTATAACTATTGAGTATTTACTATTTAAACCCTAAACTTTTACAAATTAATTGTTTTCAACTCTATTATAAATTGTACCCAACACTACATGGGGTACAAGATGCACCTAATGTAAATGTCATGCCTATTCCTGAAGCACTTCTTAGATATGCTAATCAAGAATGTGAGAGTGTGAAGTTATATAGAATTGATCATGCTTCAATAAAAACGCATGAACCAGGTTTTCTTAACCAGGGAGTATTAGGAGAGCAGGAACATCAGCAGGGGGATGATGTTCAGGGCAGCCAATCTGAGATAGAGGGAGTAGAGGAGCAAGTAAGGGGTGGTGAGAGAAGCTCTGATTCTGAACGGACATTATCTAATATTTATGAAGGAGCTATTGAAGGAGATAATGATGATGATGATGATAATGAGGAGGGTTACGATGATAATGAGGGTGGTGCAGGCATGATTGAGTTTTCTGAATCTGAAAGATTACCGGAGATTGATGTGCTTGAGATAGTAAGGGAGAGTGTGAGGGAGTTACCTAGCCCAAACAGTCGGGATTTAGCCACATCTGCTGTTGGCTCCCAAATGGGAGTCCGCATTGAAACAATCAGTATCCCACTGACGATTGCACACCCCTCCGACCACTCATCTTCCTCCCAACAGGAAAATGTTTCAACTTCTCACAGGGATTTAGTACAAGATCTATCCTTAAATCCTTTAGATTTTATGGATATTGAAACAAGTACACAACTGCCCGGGTGTACAATTTCGTCTTGTGCACAAGTAGAAGAGATTATACATATTAGGACACTCAGGTTGACTTCATATGTTGAAGTAAGTGCAGTAGAATTGAGTGTTCCTGCCAAAACAATCATAGTGTTGGACGAATCTGTTGCTCCTTCACTTGAAGTGGTTGGAAGTCCTACCAGAGAAATGTCAATGCCAACTCTCACCGTAGGCCACACAGAAGTTCTTTTTACAAGTTCGACTGTTGTGTTAACTGGAAGTCTACGTGACCCAGTGGTTAGACTATCACCCTTTGTCACTAAAGACGAGTTGAATGAAGCAATTGCTGTCGTTTCTACTCAAATGACAAATCATTTTTTTGAAATAATGGAACATATGTCAAATATTCAAAAGCTCCTAAAGGGAAAGAATGTAGCTGAAGAAGTCAAAGAAAGAGATCCACAACAATCAATCGATGAGCTCAGAAATTTTGTGTACGATCAATTTGATGAAATGAGGGAACGGATGATTGGGTTGGAGAGTACAATGATTACTGCTTTGGGAGATATGTCGGAGAGGATTTCTGTAGTGGAACAAACATGTAAAGCACAAGCTTCTGCTCCTAAACGCAAACATGATGAGCATGATGATGACTCTGATGATGCTCCTCATGAGGGGGAGCAGAGGAGGAAGCTTGGTGAACAATAAACTGGAATTTTGATGATTACATATCCAGAAAAGGAAAAAGAGACGGGAGGACAAGAGATTGGAGAAGCATGGAGCTCAAAAGAAAAACCTGTTGATGCTCAAAGTGAGGTGGAATTGATTCTTAATGAAGATATTCCAGTTCCTTTAAGTGTTCAATCAGAAATCTATAATTTCAAAGAATATGATGACTCCGACAACGAAGATCAAGGGAAATCTTTAATGATTGAGGGAGTCTAGAAAGAAGTGGAAATTGAGTTATCCGATGATGATGATATGTTTGATTCAAATAATATATCTTTGAGAGCAGAGAGGATTGAGGAAGAGGAGGATCTGGTACAAGAAATATTAAAAGGATGTTGTACGGACGCTGATGGTCGAAAAGTCTGAGGTAACGGTTATCATAAAAGAAGAGGAAGTTGAGCCCTTTCCAACAGAGAGTGTAATGCCTCAAGTGATTAAAGAGCTAAATGAAGTTGAGATCAAGGATAAATTTTTCAATGAATATATTTTGGCTGATGATTCCAAAAGACAACATCGATTGAGGTTTGAAGCTCAAAGAATTGTTCAGAAAGAAATCAGTGATATGCTGACACTCCTTAATGAAGATGAAATAAAGAAGAAGAAGATAAAAGTTTTGGATTTATCTACAAAGAAATCTGCTGAGTACATCAGGAAGAGCAACAAGCTTCCTTCCTTAGAAGATCACCTTGAAAAGAAGATATTCTGCAAAAAGCAAGCGCCATGCACTTTTTTGAAGTTGTTTAGGGTGCTAGAGCCTAATATTCCAAATCTAGCAAATTATGCTAGTTTCCTGCAAAATAAAGCTCAGCTGATGGATAAGGTCCGATGTAAATTCCGGATTATAGATCTGCTAAAGATTGAGAAGGATTGATTTGGTGAAAATCTTTTATCCGACTTTCACCATGACCAGAGCTGATGGAAATACTTATGTATTCACTGAGGCAGATATGTTTGAAATGCATTTGGTTGATATTGAAGATCTTTTTGACGAGTTTTGCCGAAACAAAAGGAATGAACATTGTGTATTTGCACTTAAGACTCTATTTCACATCATGCACACCAAATTGGTGCTTATGTCTATGCAAGATTTACAAATTGGGGTTGAAGGAGGTATGAGAAAGATAAACATCACTACGCCTAATCGGTTCATCAAATTGGGGTTCAAGTCGTCATGTCCAAGCATCCAGTAGCAATTTATAAAGACAAAGATCAAAATCTGAGGGCTATGCGGAGCATTGAGTTGAATAAGTTTTGTGATGGAACTTTACAAAAGGTGATGTCAGGCTTGAAAGGAAAGCTGGCTGCGGATAAGAAAAGAAATTCAAAAAAGGGTGCTCTGAGCGTTAACGATAGAAAGCTGATTATAGAGTTTAGTACAAAGATCAATTGAAATCTATCTAACAGAAAGAGTATCCGACGTTTTGAAATGAAGCTTGGGTTGTCAATCTGAAGACCTATTATATTTCATCAAAGGGGGAGAATGTTAGAATCTATTTTAATTGATGAAAATAATAAATCTAGTGGTTGTTTTGTAATTAATGCATAGGTATGTATCTTTGTATAAATAGTACTTGGTGGTTTGTGATTTGTACGGATCTGATTTTGTGATTTTCACGAAATTATATACCAAGTTTAGGGCTACAGTGTACAACTTCTTTCATCTCTCCGTAATTCATATTTCGGTGCAAAGAATCATTCGGTTAGTGTTTTATGTGTTCTTAATTGTTTGTGATTGTACTTGTGATTGATTAATCTGAAATCACAAGGACGACAAACTGAAAGGCTAACTGCCCAAGCCATTGACTAGGTAAAGCAGAGGGTCAGGAGCCCATATATGGAAGAGAAGTATAGGCAGATGTTTGTCCGTAAATTAAAAACAGTCAGAGCTGACCTAATCTGGTCAGTAGAAGGGATGCTGCAAAGGGACAAATCTGTGAATGTTGCAATGATCGGGTCTCTAAGAAAGAGCAAAGAATCCGTCAGAAGCCGATCTCCAATCGTTAAGGTCTTAAAGATAAAGTTCGACAAATTCTTGAGCATATTCTATCCCATTTTTGAAGTTGAAAGGGAAGACCGAACGATATCTACATTCCCCAAGGCAGATTTTCCTAACCTATATTGCAGGATCTTGAGTTTTTATATCTAGATCTGCTACACAACAAGAGCAGAGATCCTATACATATAAACGCTCAAAGGTGTATTATCAAGTTTCTTCACCGTAATCTCACTCTATCGATCATATATGACTTTCAAATGGTGTTAGAAGCCAGACAATGGAAAGTAAATCTACTTGCACCGAATCAGGATACTCCGAGCCTTGAACATTTCTCAGTTTCGAAAGTAATTACATTGCCAACGGTCGGAGTAATCTATCTGAATTCACAAAGAAAGAAAGCACTGATGAGAAGAGACGAATTGGAGAAATATTGTGATGGGACTCTTTACTTGGTCAGAAAGATGCTTATGATCAGAATCGACAATCTCAAAGAAGCATTAAAGCTCAGGACAAGGATCTGGGAAATTAAAGTCGTATTAAAACTAGTCAGAGACTTCCAACAAGATTTCTTAGACAAGCTCGAGTACAGGATGACTATCAGACGCCTTGACCGATATTTTTATTAGAGGAAGCTTATTACGAACCTGATAGTTTCAGGGTTCTTATTGTAATAAATGAAACTTAGTTTTGTGATCATTCTGTAAGGATTCAAACTTTAATGTAAATGGGTTAAAAGACCAAAAGGTCAACCCATGGGTATGGATAGTATTTGGATTCATTTAGTTGCTTATAAATAGTTAAGTTCTAGTTTTCTTTGTAATCTTTTGGCTAATTATACGTACGTGATTGAAGTGCAAACTAAGGTTTTTCTAATCCTTGAATGTTCTTATTGTTCTTGATATTATTCATATTGTTCTTCATGTTCTTCATATGAATGCTTATATTATTGAATATTGATTGAATGTTGAATGAATGCTTCTAATATGGGAATTACAACAACATATGTACAAGAGAAATTTCAACAAGTTTGGACTGTTTATGCTGGGAGAAAATAATGGTAAGCCTGTCCAACTTATGGACATCTTCCATTCTTTATTTACTCCACAGTAGATGGACCCTGAAGCTGTAGTCTTTGCTCATCCAGCTCATGGTAATACTCCATAGTCTCATCAATTTCTTCTATTTCATGCCTCAGGAACATGAAGTCTGGATTCTGGGTTCTCCCCTTTTATAGAAACCTTTGAGCTGTTCCCAGATAATGGCTCTCCATCTTGAATGCTGTTCAAAAGCATTGGAGAGTTTGAAGGCTATGACCTGCTTGAGACCAGCCTTATGAAGATTAGATGCCCTCTGGAAACACATTTTCTTTTGATACGGGGTCCACAAAGAACACTCATAACTCAGGCTCTTCTATAAATTTTCCTTCTTCAGGCTCAACTCCTTTTGGCAGACTATGATCTACCCCTTTGACTTCAACAGCGTGCATCCCCTGTCAGGATCAATATCACTACCTAAGATTAACTGGTTTGAATAAATCAGAGTGTAAAACCAATAACCTTGTATTGAATCAAAGTCCAATTAAGAAGTTTGCGGAATAACACTTAATTGTTTTAAGAAAAACTTTCAGAACAAATAACACATAAATATAATGAAAAATCAAATCTTTTATATTGCCAAACTCACTGATTACAATCACATCTAATCTGTTTGATTAGACGAAGAACACAGACTGTTCTTAGGGTTTTACAACCATAGAGGCGTGAGAAACTTAATCAGAAAGCATTTACAATTGAAGCACACGATTACAAAACTTGCACGTACAGACTTATGATAGAAAAACCTATTCTATATATATATATATATATATATATATATATATATATATATATATATATATATATATATATATATATATATATATATATATATATATATAGCCTTCTGATTTGTTTCCTTGAAGAACTCTGATATCTCTGGTAGTAGATATGCTTGAATCTTCGAATATAAAACACTTCCTGAATTTCAGCACTTTCTGTTGTTAAACTGTTGAGCAGCTTGAACGTTATCTGTTGAGCAACTTGAACTTTTAACTCTGGCAGCTTGAACTTTTGAACTAGCAGCTCGAACTTACTCAACTAATAGCTTGAACTTTGTAATTACATAGAAAATCTACTAACAGTCTGAGAAATCTAACTAACAGCTTGACATACTTAAAATATTTCCCAACAATGTCCCCCTAACTTAAATTCTTTACACAAGACTTTAAGTTTTTATACAAATAAGGAAATAAAACAAAGTAAAACTGTTATCTACAAACTAAGGCATCCAAAAACTTACAAATGTGAAAGTTTCTGCTTTATTGCCTTTATAAAATCTCCTTTCAACTCCTCTTTATCACACTAAATCTTCATTGAGCTTATTCGGAGTAGCCAAGCCTTTGGCAGATTAAAGAATTAAAAATTGTAGAACCTGCTGGATCCGTTTGCAAGCTTGAGTCTATATGTCATTGATTTGGCATATACATCAACCTGTACAATCTTCATCTCCTTGCAGCTTCTATTTCTACTCTTGTAGACTCTGGATCAAAAATGCTCCTAAGATCTTTTACATTTCTTTTAACCCATACACATTTAGATCTTGAATGGCTAACAGTTCCAATATGATACATTTTTGTCAGATAATTTCTGGTTAGCGTTTGTGCCATCTGAGCTAGGCTCTTATATTCTTCTTCTGGACCAGCCTCTCTTCTGATTACAAAATGATAGTCCAAATCAATGTCATCCATTGATTTAGCATACCAGTAAGTAATAGGCGGTTTGGAGAAGTCATACTGATCCAGGGCCTTTTCAATTTCTAGTGCCTTTTGAAGGTATTGTTCACACAACACTCTTTTGATCTGATCAATCTTTGTTTGAGGAGGAGGATCACTAGCAGCAGCTTGAACTGGTTCTTGTTTGCATTAGACTTGTTGGGAGACTTTGGCTGCTTCTTGTTTTTCCCTCTCCTTGTCATATAAGGCCTGAAGCTTTTCTGTTGGCTATGACTGAGCCATTACTCTTGATAGTCCAACTGATGCAGAGAAGTGTATAAAAAATTTCTTGTGTTCTGCCTTTGAATGCCCTGTTGGCATTTTCCTTTTCTTCTGATTTTGCTTGACCACAAACCCTCTTAGATAGTCACCTAATGTTTCATCATCTTTCATTTGATCATGAGTTTGCTGGTCTAAGAGTTCATCCTGTTCTTCTGCTATTTTCCTTGTTAATTCAGCATCATGAGCAACCTGGGCTTCTTTAGAAAGGAATTTAATCTTTGGAGATTCAATTAGAATGCCTTTACCCTTATCTCTGGAAGCTGATGTTGTGGATTGGATTGTTCTGACAGGAGCCTGGGAGCCTTCTCTGATGACAACTCCAGTTGTCCTGATGGGAGCAGCTTGAGTTTCTAGGCTAACAGCTTGAGTAGCTGTTTGGACAGTTAGCCTAGAAACTGGGACTGTTGGAGGGGAGATTGAAGCTGTTTGGACTGAAGGTGGGATCTCTGGATTCTTCCCCTTTTTGGATACAATGGTTTGTCCAGGTGGACCAAAGACCTTTGCAAGAAGGGTTCGAACCAATATCTCAAGCAATATAATTTTGTTTCCACAGAGTGTGAACCCTTGATGAAAATAGTCCAGTCGTTGATGTTGGGCTGCTATAGCCTGTTGCAGAGCTGTGATTTGTGCCCCCTGTGCAGCAATAATGGACTTAAAATGTTCCAATATAGCTACAACAGGTTTCAGCTGTTGATCCGTTAATGCCATGAGTTGCAGACTAGCCTCAAGATCTTCAAATGATAGTGGTATTTGAGATCTATCACTGGCAGGAATTCCAGAGTTAGAAACATCTAGGCCCCTTTGTTCTTGGTAATGAGGACTTCCAGAAGGTGCTTGTACACCCTCTGTTGCCATGGGTGTGGTCTTAGAGATGTTGACACTGGCATGTGCCTCTTGTGCAGAGACATCAGTAGTGTCAGCCACAAACCCCATATGGACATCCTCTAATGGAATGTCCACCTCCAAATTGAGTGTAGGAGAGTCCTCAGTGGGTTCCCTTTGGATATTCTGTGCAGAAGTGTCCTACTGCACATGGATATTTGGCACTGGTGCTTGGGCTGAGGAGGAAGGAGCTCCTGAAACCCTTTGTCTTTTGTTTTTTAGGAGTGTGGGGGGTGGGGATGTATGTGTAATAGAAGGGTCAGATGGGATGTTTGTATCATGAGGAGTGGGTTGGGGTCCTGGGGGTGAAGCAGTGATGGATGGTTGAGCCTGCTCAGGACCCGCTCCTTTGTTTCTTGGAATGATGCCCAGCATTGCAGAAGGCAATGGGACATCTACATTAAGAAAATTGGCACTTGATTTTAAAAGTCTTTTGATGGATGGTAAAGAGTGCCTATGGGAACATGTATCCTTTTATGTATATTAAAATTATTGCCAGATTTTGCAATTATTTCAGCCAAAAATCGTGGATACATCAAGAATTACACATTCTTTAGGGCATGATGCCTCAACATCCCCTGAAAATTCATATTTGAAAAGTTGAACTGTTGGCCTGTTGATAGACACACTAGAGCAGTGGCAATGTTTGAGAAAAACTCAGACCAACCAGTTCTTTTGGGACTTATACATTGTTGAATGATATGCACAAGATATTTCCATTTAGGGGCAAAGTGTTCTTTAAAGATAGTAAACGAATCAGTAGGGCCCCTATAGCCTATTGCAAAAAGTCCTTCATGTAAGGCAGTAAGGGATAGATCTGATATACCTGAGGCATCTTGAAGATGCAAATGTTGGCGTATGGTCTCCTCAAAAATAGTAATAGGGTTGCCATCGATTGTGGATGCAAAAGAAGTGACTCCATTGACGGTTTTCACTGTGGCAGATTTCCAGAACTGCTCTATATGAGCCACATAGATGGTGAGATTGACATTGAGGGCATGATGGATATGGGAACTTCTAAAGAAGTCCATCATGTCGTGGAATGGTTGAAGGTCAGTACGTTTGAGAGAATAGGTGAGGCAGTTGTGTTCTTTGACAAACTCCATTAGAGATTAAAATGGTGATTTAGGGTTTGAATCGACTGTGTGTGAATTTCTTAGAGAGAAAGAACAGATCGTTGGAAGATATTTTTGCAACTGGCAGTTGCAATTGAATGAAACTGGGACCTTTAAAGGTTTGGACATTTCGAAAATATCTACTCCCGCGCACACTCTTATAAGAAATTACAGAATTACCCTTCACACTTTGACAGATCAAGTGAAAACAACTAACAGTTCGAGTAAAATGAACTAGCAGCTTGAGAAAAGACTCAAGCTGTTAGTTGAAAATTAAGCATATTCTTATGAAACAGTGTCTCCCCCTTAATCAAGCACATGAAATAAGTATGTTTCTCATAAACTAAGAGAGAATGATGAAAAACAAATTAATCCATATTAACCATACCAATATTTGATACTAGGAAGGTGAATCTTCCTACATCAAATAGTTTTGTAAATAGATCAGCTAACTGATCATCCGTATGAATTTTGGTAACTTGTATGAATTTTTACTCATTACAATCTCTTAAAAAATGAAATCTAATGTCTATGTGCTTGGTTTAGGGAAATTTCACTGGATTTTGTACAATGCTTATTGCACTTGAGTTGTCAATGTAAATAGGATTAGATAGGAAGTTCATACCATAGTCTCTCAGTTGATTTTGAATCCACATCACTTGGGAACAGCAGCTGGCATCTGCTACATATTCTGCATCAGTGGATTAGGTGGAGACAGTTGTTTGCTTTTTGCACTGCGAAGAGACTAGTCTTGCTCCTAGATATTGACATCCACCAGTTGTGGATTTTCTGTCTATGTTGCAACCTCCATAGTCACTGTCAGAATAAGCTGTTAGTTCAAGAGGAGAGTCGTTAGGATACCATAGTCCCAACTGTGGTTGGCCCTTGAGATATCTAAACATTCTCTTAACAGAATACAGATGTGAATCCTTTGGAGCACATTGAAACCTGGCACAAACACAAACAACAAACATTATATCAGGTCTAGAAGATGTGAGATACATTAGTGAACCTATCAATGATCTATATAAGTGAATGTCCACATCCACTCCATCTTTGTCTGCATCAGCTGCTTGTGAGTGTCCATTGGAGTACTAGCAACTTTAGTATCTTTGTAGCCAAACTTTTCCAGGATATCATTTACATACTTTGGTTGACTTATAAAAGGTCCTGTGGGCTTCTGCTTGACCTGCAATCCTAGAAAGAAGGTGAGTTCTCCCATTGAACTCATTTGAAACTTTTTGTGCATCAATGTTTCAAACTCCTTGCACAGAATGTCATTTGTTGACCCAAAAATGATATCATCAACATAGATCTGAACAAGAAAAATATCTTATTTGATGGACTTTTTGAACAATGTCTTGTCCAGAGTACCTCTCTTGAATCCATTTTGTAGAAGGTATGAGGACAAAGTGTCATACTATGCTCTTGGGGCTTGGTGGAGTCCATAGAGGGCTTTGTCTAATTTGAAGACTATGTCTGGATACTTATAGTCCTCATATCCAGGAGGTTGACACACATAAACCTCTTCTTCAATTGTACCACACAAGAATGCAGATTTCACATCCATTTGGTACACTATAAACCCTTTGAAGCTGGCATAAGCTAGAAACAGTCTGATGGCTTCTATCCTTGCTACTGGGGAAAAGACATCATCATAATCTATTCCTTCTTCTTCAGTGTATCCTTGTGCTACCAATCTTTCTTTGTCCTTGATTACTACCCCTCTCTCATCCTTCTTGTTTCTGAAAAACCATCTTGTACCAATTGCTCTCTTTCCTCTAGGTAAGTCAACTAGAGTCCATACATTCTGAATCTTGAATTGCAAAAGTTCTTCTTGCATTGCGTCAATCCAAGATGGATCTTTCAGAGCCTCAGATGCCTTCTTAGGTTCTAATTGTGACATAAAGCATGCATGTTCAAAGGCAACTAGACTGAATTCAGGAACTGCTGATTCAACATCAGTGGACTCCTTGTGAATCATTGTCCTTGTCTGCACAGGTGTGCGTGGGTCTCCCATTATCTGGTTGAGAGGATGATACTTGTGAACCCTGAGTGTGGGTTCTCATTCTGTCTGAAATGATGTTCCTAGATTTGTATCATCACCTTCAGTACAACTTGATGATTCCAGGAACTGCTTGATCAGAAGATGGGACTGTTTCCCTATTGGATGGAGTTGTTACTTCAGGACTTGGGATTGGCATTTCATAATCTAGATTTGTATCATGTTGAGCATCCAGTACCCCTGGTGGGTCTCAAGATAGAAGTGGTAGTATAGTATACTCATCCCATTAATCAGAATCTTCAACAATTTGAAACTTTGTGCCAACAACTTGAATGTTTGTGTGACCAGCATGAGAATTTGTGCTGGCAGCTTCAACCCTGTCTTCATCAGTTCTTGTAGTGTACTCAACAAAGCTTAGAGAAATTGTTAGTGAATCTAAATCAAACAACCAATTAGGACCAGTGCCTTTGACATTAGCAGTGTTTTCATTAAACTCAACATTGGCACTTTCTTCAATAGTTTTAGACACACTGTTATATACTCTATAGGCTTTGCTTTGAATAGAGTAACCTACAAAGAAACCTTCTTCAGCTTTAGTTTCAAACTTTCCTAAGCGAGTTTTAGTGTGCAGAATAGTGCATGAACAACCAAAAGATTTGAGAAAGGCTATTAAGGGAACTCTGTGATGGAATAACTATTATGGAGTTTTCCCTTGTGACTGATGTGAGACCCTCTGATTTCTCAAAGGTCTCAAGTCAAGGCCCAGTCGCAATGCAATATCAATCAGGTAACTAAGATAAAATTAACAATTGCGGAAATAAAGTTAATTACAATCAGAGATAATTTTTAAGTAACAGGGGCAGACTTCTAGACTATTACATCAAAGAACAAATGTAAACTAACCCAAACCCCAAAGCTCTATCTTTAATCAAGTACCAAGGTATTGGAACAGGTTCTAATGCACTTCAAGCTCTTTCAAAGTCCTGACCTATGAACTAGGTCCAGCCAATCCTTTGCCTTTACCTGAAAAATAATGCAACAATGGGGTAAGCTTAATTGCTTAGTGAGAATGTAGAATTTCACATTTAACATGCAATTATGAACGCGGAAGCACATGCACTGCACTCGGCTCATGCACAGCTCAGCTCTATATGCACTGCACTAGGCTCATGCACAGCTCAATCTCGAAGGGTCATTGGCCAATTAATGCTCTTTTGATGCGCGACTTTTGCTCAGCTCCCAGTTATAAAACTGTTGTTGCTCTTGAGACTTTTAGACAAATTCATAAGGAATGCTCGGATGATGATAAATCCATACACACGCATCATTAGTGGGGATCAGCCACGTACTGGGCTAGCTACCAGTAAAAGCTCTATATGGATATCATCGGAATGCTCAGCTCTAGCTACCCTCTGTGCTTTCATCACGTAAATCAGCACATCATAAGCCTAACATTAACCCAACACTGAGCAATAGTGATGGTGTTAAGCTTAACAATCAAGTGACTCGTCAAAGAATCGAATCTAGAAGAAGAAATACTCAGCTCAACAAATCATAGTAAATATACTATGACAATATTTCAATAAGCTCAAGATCAGAATATCAATAAATCAGATTCATGCAACAAAAGTCTCAATTCACATAATATGCAGTTAAAATGAAATCTACAACTCACAGTTACTGGTTATTTGTGCTCTTTTAGTTTCTGGTTCTGGCTCGGTTGCTCACAATCTGACTTATGTCAGACTTTCAGTTGCTCATCATCTTGCTCGTTGCTCAATCTGTTATTAATATCATTTCTGATATTTATTAGCTCTTTGATTCATTTGAATAATGTATTCAATATTCATTCGTTTAATAAGCTCAAGATTCGTTAGTTCGGTCTTTTAATCTCAACATTTCGTATCTTGATTATATGCTCATCAATCTTATCAAAATCTTTCTTTCTTTGTTCATTATGTTTTCTAAAGATCTTGGTATATATATATATATAGTTAATCCTAAAAGCATTCATTGATATTTTATGTATTGTATACGAATTCATTTAATATATATTCAAGCTTAAGGAGTGGGTTTCAAGTTTAACAATTAAATTCAAATCTGAACTCAAGCTTTAAATTCAAATTCGAAGCCTTTATGTATTAGATTCGAACATATTCGAATCTAAGAAATAGATTCGAAGCCTGTACCATACTTGAGGCCTTTACTTTCGAATTTATATACTAAACTCGAATCCTAATACTACATTCGAACTAAGATTCGAATCTATGGATCAAATTCGAAGCTGCATCTCGATTCTATAGCAGATTCGAAATCCTTGTATTAGTTTCGAATACACTTCGAGTTTAGGGGTTAGAATCGAATGCCAAGGCTAGATTCGAAACCCAATTCGAATCTAACATAAAATCGAGTTTGTTCTTGTTCTCTCGAGTCTGTTCTTACTATCTCGAATTTGTTCATCTTTATAACTTTAAATCATCCGTTTTAAGACTAAAAATCACAAAATATGTTAAGTATTACTCCTAATCTTACTTATTTATACTTATTCTAACAATTTCTAGCTAAAACTAGTTCTAATTTCATGAAAATTTACTAATTCCAAATTTATATCTAAAAACCGAAAACATAAGAGCTTAATATGTAAATCTTACCTCAAATTCGTGCGTAATCATTCATGCAACATCATAATCTCGTAGTATTCCTCGTAATCTTCCCGATGACGTATAAATCTTGGAAATCCGACGGTCGGTTTGGTAGAAATCTTAGAGAGATGTAGAGAGAGAGTAGAGAGAGAAAATTTTTAGAGAGAGAGTCTAGAGAGAGAGAGAGATCTGATTTTCTAAACTTAAATTCCGTTTATATACTCTAACTAGTTATGCTTGCTACTTAACCCACTATTACTTTCGTATCTTATATATCTTTTATTTAATTATCTTAATAATTTATTAAATCATAAATCATAATTTAAATATTTATATTATCTAATTAAAATATTTCAAAGACTTAATTAAATTATAAAAGTAATGTAATAAAATTACATTTTTGGTTCGATAATCAGATATTTATTTGGGCTAAAAGTTGGGTTGTTACAGAATGGGCTCCACCACGCACAAACTTCGTCCCCGAAGTTAGATATGTTCGAACAGATTTGGACAGATAGCTTTTATGATATCATGATTCCCAATACTGATACGAACCCTTGTGGTGTTTCCACGGAACGAGCACCATCTGTATTTCATATCTTTTATTTCTATGAGATTCTCAAGTACAAAAAAACTCAAATTTCTCTATTCAGAGTTCATACCTGATTCAATATCTCACTGCTTGATCATTTTTAGGAATTCTGATTTTATTATTCATACTCTTAATATATGAGCTTTTTGCCTTAATCAATCCAGATAACAACTCAATACATGAGTTAGCTCATATATCTCTTTCATTTTCCTTTGAAACTAGCTGTAAAGCTTTTGGGAGTCCGATATTTGTACTTTATGTTTCTTTTAATGATGATGTTTTAATCATCAAACGCTTAACCGATCTCTGATTTATGATGTCTTGTTATGAATACATATAATCTTTCTTCACTCTATCAAACAAATGGACTTAATTCTCCGGCGCAATAATCAAAGTCAACTCTTCGTGTAACGACTTCAACTCACCTACCTTGATCTCCAATTTGTACTGCTATATCCGCCATATCCTTTATGTAAGCAACCTCTCGAGAAGCAAAATTCTCCAAGATGATCGAGTATTAGAAGCCAAGAATGAGAGTTTGAGGCGAAATATTGAAATGCTGCATTTAAAGCTTGTCGAATCAAAACAGAAGTTATAATCGATCACATCTTCTTCGCAACGATTTCGACAGTTGATGGATATTTCAGGCAATTCAAAATATGGTCAAGAACTTGAAGAGATTATATGCTTTCAAATCTTCCAGCGATTAGAAAACAAATGCTAAACAGAATCGAATTCCAAAGAAACAATTTGATAGAAATCGACAATTGACTTAGGTTTTCTCGGTGTGATTCGTTAGACATAACGGCTGATTGAAGTCAAATCTCGAGTTACCAGGGTTCCAAAACCGTCTCCACGACCATTTAGATCATCTTCTACTTTATCGTCATCGCCTTCCTCTATTAGTTCATTGTGTAATTCGGTCAAGAGGCTTCGACAAAACAATAATCTTTGATTCTGTTTAATTATATGTATAGACTTAGGCTTGAATCTTCATTGATGAATTTCTGAATTTGAAATTACTTTACTCTTTTGGCAGAAGCTTCTCTTTTATATACAAATAGGTGGAATAAGAATTCCATATGGACTATCTCACTAGTCTCGCGTCGACATAGGGAGAATCCATTCTTACATTTATTTTGGTATTTGACGGCATTTCATTAGTCATTTATGACCAATCTCTTGATTTCACAAAGATCTCAATCTATTTCTTTATCACTCTCGCTTTGTTCCTCTGACTTCTTTGATTCTCGTTCAAGTTGTCATTAGGTGCTTGACAATTTGATTCAAAGGATCTTCCTCTCATTGATTTTTATTGAATTAACAACTTCTACCTCTGTCTCATTATAAGACACGCTGTAATCATTTAGATTACAAGGATTTACGAAGTAGCTTGTGGTTAGGATTATATTTTGATTTCTTAGAGTTTTTGAATCATACATGATTCAAATTACAATACCTATATTGTTTATAGGTATAATTTCTTATTGGAAATGTATTTGTTATCGTAACTTCAACTGATACAACCCATATGTCATCCGCATTATTCACTATCGATGACAGGATTGTACAGTTAACTCAATACTTACTTTGGAATTGAATTTCATATGGTAATGAAATTAAATCATTTTAGCATGTAAGAAGTTTAGTATTAGTTACCATTGGGGTCTTTTGGCGTTTCTGGCGTCTCCTCAGCATCCTCAGTAGTTATATAGAAAGCTCGCGCCTTTGCTGTAGGTATCATTGTAGTACTCTGATGGATTACTCTGCCGACTGGTTGTTCAGGATTAGTAAGCACGCGTGCATTTGGGCAATGCTTGGCATAATGTCCACGCTCACCACAGTTGTAGCATACGTCGTTTCTTTCTGGGCACTCATCGCTTCCATGTCCAATCCGGTTACAAGTGTAACAAGTCACATCTCTAGGGTTGCAGCGTCCGCTATGAAATTTGTTACAACGTTTACACGATCGTACTCCTGACTGTATGGAATAAACTCTAGTCTTCTGAGGTGTAGAGGATGCTTGCGACTGCTGCTGACTAGACTTGGATGAACCGAAGAATCTACTAGACTTCTGTTTCTTAGGTGGAGATGGACATGTAGGATTTATAGCCATCATAACCGGTTCACAACTCGAATCTGTGAATTCCCGCTCCACCATTCTTGCTGCTTCCATTATACTGAGATACGTCGTGAACTTTATGCTGCTCATTTGTCTTCTATATTCTGGATTCAGACCCAGTCTGAATCGGTTTATCTTACGCTCTTCTGTTGCTACTTGATATGATGAGTAGCCGCAAAGTCTCGAGAACTCATGCTCGTATTCATCAACGGTTTTTGTTCCTTGTTTCAATTGCATCAACTGCATCTCGAGTTCGTCTTGCTTATCCGTTGGACAGTATTTGGCGTTGAACATCTCCAAGAACTGCTCCCAGTCCAATGTCGTAATTGCTTCCTCACCATAGATGCTCCTTTGTGTTTTCCACCAAGCTCTAGCAGCTCCAACGAACAGTGCTGTAGCAAACTTAACTCTGTTGCTGTCCAGACATTCTGAGATACTGAAGATCTCTTCAGTATGACTTATCCAATCTAACGCTTGTATTGGATTTACTGTGCCTTCAAACGTCATAGCACCACTCGCTTTGAAATCTTTAAATCTGCAGCCTTTTGGCTGCACGACTCGTTTATTGATATGCTCATTATCAGATTCCGATTCGCTCGACTGTTCAGTTTGCTTCTTTTTATGTTTATTTCTCTTTTCAGTTTTCTTTATTGATTCAATTTGCTCTAGCATAAACTTGTTTTGTTGCTCATTATTCTGGGTTATTAGTTGTTGCATCATTTCCAGGACTAGCTCTGGGGTCATGCCACCTGATGGTCCACCTTCTCCTGACATAGCTCTGAAATAAAAATCACTACGTATTTAGATCATTAGCCTAGCACATTGTACCCTTTCATGCCCCGTCCTATTAGTCTCTGAAACCTATCTTAGTTCAAGTCATCCTGTCATGATTGATACTATAGCATTGCACAAGTTTGAGATCATGTATTACACATAATACAATGATTCACTCAAACTATTGCTCTGATACCATCCTGTGAGACCCTCTGATTTCTCAAAGGTCTCAAGTCAAGGCCCAGTCGCAATGCAATATCAATCAGGTAACTAAGATAAAATTAACAATTGCGGAAATAAAGTTAATTACAATCAGAGATAATTTTTAAGTAACAGGGGCAGACTTCTAGACTATTACATCAAAGCACAAATGTAAACTAACCCAAACCCCAAAGCTCTATCTTTAATCAAGTACCAAGGTATTGGAACAGGTTCTAATGCACTTCAAGCTCTTTCAAAGTCCTGACCTATGAACTAGGTCCAGCCAATCCTTTGCCTTTACCTGAAAAATAATGCAACAACGGGGTAAGCTTATTTGCTTAGTGAGAATGTAGAATTTCACATTTAACATGCAATTATGAACGCGGAAGCACATGCACTGCACTCGGCTCATGCACGGCTCAGCTCTATATGCACTGCACTAGGCTCATGCACAGCTCAATCTCGAAGGGTCATTGGCCAATTAATGCTCTTTTGATGCGCGACTTTTGCTCAGCTCCCAGTTATAAAACTGTTGTTGCTCTTGAGACTTTTAGACAAATTCATAAGGAATGCTCGGATGATGATAAATCCATACACACGCATCATTAGTGGGGATCAGCCACGTACTGGGCTAGCTACCAGTAAAAGCTCTATATGGATATCATCGGAATGCTCAGCTCTAGCTATCCTCTGTGCTTTCATCACGTAAATCAGCACATCATAAGCCTAACATTAACCCAACACTGAGCAATAGTGATGGTGTTAAGCTTAACAATCAAGTGACTCGTCAAAGAATCGAATCTAGAAGAAGAAATACTCAGCTCAACAAATCATAGTAAATATACTATGACAATATTTCAATAAGCTCAAGATCAGAATATCAATAAATCAGATTCATGCAACAAAATTCTCAATTCACATAATATGCAGTTAAAATGAAATCTACAACTCACAGTTACTGGTTATTTGTGCTCTTTTAGTTTCTGGTTCTGGCTCGGTTGCTCACAATCTGACTTATGTCAGACTTTCAGTTGCTCATCATCTTGCTCGTTGCTCAATCTGTTATTAATATCATTTCTGATATTTATTAGCTCTTTGATTCATTTGAATAATGTATTCAATATTCATTCGTTTAATAAGCTCAAGATTCGTTAGTTTGGTCTTTTAATCTCAACATTTCGTATCTTGATTATATGCTCATCAATCTTATCAAAATCTTTCTTTCTTTGTTCATTATGTTTTCTAAAGATCTTGGTATATATATATATATAGTTAATCCTAAAAGCATTCATTGATATTTTATGTATTGTATACGAATTCATTTAATATATATTCAAGCTTAAGGAGTGGGTTTCAAGTTTAACAATTAAATTCAAATCTGAACTCAAGCTTTAAATTCAAATTCGAAGCCTTTATGTATTAGATTCGAACATATTCGAATCTAAGAAATAGATTCGAAGCCTGTACCATACTTGAGGCCTTTACTTTCGAATTTATATACTAAACTCGAATCCTAATACTACATTCGAACTAAGATTCGAATCTATGGATCAAATTCGAAGCTGCATCTCGATTCTATAGCAGATTCGAAATCCTTGTATTAGTTTCGAATACACTTCGAGTTTAGGGGTTAGAATCGAATGCCAAGGCTAGATTCGAAACCCAATTCGAATCTAACATAAAATCGAGTTTGTTCTTGTTCTCTCGAGTCTGTTCTTACTATCTCGAATTTGTTCATCTTTATAACTTTAAATCATCCGTTTTAAGACTAAAAATCACAAAATATGTTAAGTATTACTCCTAATCTTACTTATTTATACTTATTCTAACAATTTCTAGCTAAAACTAGTTCTAATTTCATGAAAATTTACTAATTCCAAATTTATATCTAAAAACCGAAAACATAAGAGCTTAATATGTAAATCTTACCTCAAATTCGTGCGTAATCATTCATGCAACATCATAATCTCGTAGTATTCCTCGTAATCTTCCCGATGACGTATAAATCTTGGAAATCCGACGGTCGGTTTGGTAGAAATCTTAGAGAGATGTAGAGAGAGAGTAGAGAGAGAAAATTTTTAGAGAGAGAGTCTAGAGAGAGAGAGAGATCTGATTTTCTAAACTTAAATTCCGTTTATATACTCTAACTAGTTATGCTTGCTACTTAACCCACTATTACTTTCGTATCTTATATATCTTTTATTTAATTATCTTAATAATTTATTAAATCATAAATCATAATTTAAATATTTATATAATTTAATTAAAATATTTCAAAGACTTAATTAAATTATAAAAGTAATGTAATAAAATTACATTTTTGGTTCGATAATCAGATATTTATTTGGGCTAAAAGTTGGGTTGTTACAGAATGGGCTTCACCACGCACAAACTTCGTCCCCGAAGTTAGATATGTTCGAACAGATTTGGACAGATAGCTTTTATGATATCATGATTCCCAAAACTGATACGAACCCTTGTGGTGTTTCCACGGAACGAGCACCATCTGTATTTCATATCTTTTATTTCTATGAGATTCTCAAGTACAAAAAAACTCAAATTTCTCTATTCAGAGTTCATACCTGATTCAATATCTCACTGCTTGATCATTTTTAGGAATTCTGATTTTATTATTCATACTCTTAATATATGAGCTTTTTGCCTTAATCAATCCAGATAACAACTCAATCCAGATAACGAGCACCATCTATTCTTCCTTTCAGCTACACCATTTTGTTATGGTGTTCTGGGTGCACTATATTGCCTTGCAATACCTTTAGACTCACAGAAACTGTTTAGGCTATGATTTTTAAACTAAGTTCGATTGTCTGACCTGATCACCTTAACTATTAAGTTTGGTTGATTTTCTATCTTAAGGATAAAGGATTTGACTAGCTCAGCAGTTTCATCCTCAGTACTAAGAAAGTAAACCCATATAAATCTGGTGAAATCATCAACAATGACTATACAGTAAGCTCTTTTATTCAAACTCAAAATACATGTTGGACCAAAGAGATCCATATGAATAAGATGAAGAGCAGAGAAGATTGAATTTACTTCTTTGGCCTTATGAGAAGTTTTGTGTTGCTTGCCTTTGAGGCATGCTACACAATGATCATCTTATATGAACTCCTTTTGTGGTAAACCTCTTACAAAATTCTTTTGGACTAAAACATGCATAGATTTAAAGTTCATGTGACACATCCTTCTGTGCCAAAGTGTAGACTCATTAGATGATGCTTTGGATATCAAACAACTTTAAGTATTTGATTTTGACAAAAGATCTGTGTCCAAACAGTAGACATTGTCCTTCCTTGGTGTTCTAAGTAAAACAAGATTTTCAGGGATTTTAAAATCTTTTGAAAGGACAATACACTCAGAGTCTGTGAATAGAACAATATTCTGTTTATTCTTCAGTTGTTCAACATACAAAACATCATTGAAGATAATATTGCCTGCTTTGACAGTACCCTTACTTGTTACCTTACCTCCCTTGAAATTTCCACCAAAAGCAACAAATCTCCTTCAAAGCCTTTGAAATTTGACAAACATTCAGAATTTCCTGTCATGTGCCCAAAACATCCACTATCCATATGCCATCTTGTTTTATGTTGGGTCCTGTGGGTGCCCTGCACAAATAAAAGCTTAGTTAGTAGTGGAGTAAACCCAAACCAAATTGGTTTTGGGTTGTCCTTGTGCATTGACATAACTGAACACTATTTGTGTCTTTTTATACTTAATGAGATCGATTTTGTGAAGAATATTTAGTTATGACATGAGGTAAGGTGTTCTCTCCAACCTTTTCATTATGAATCTCAGAAGATCCATTACCAGTTCCTGTTTTAGACTTAGCAGTTTGAACTGGGTTTTTAGTGCTAACAGCTTCAGAATTTGCACTACCAGTTCCAACTTTAGACTTAACAGTCTCAACACTTGCATTAGCAGTTTGATCTACGTTTTTGCCTTTAACACACCATACCTTTTTAATGTTTGTTTTGGATTTTTCTAAAACTTGTTTTTCGTGTGTAGGCTGTCTTTTGTTGACTTTTAAGTACTTGTGGTCAACTGTCTTCTTTGGAACTAGTGTAAAAGGTGGTTTGGCCTTTAAATTTTTTGAGTTTTGAACAATTTCCTGCTTTTGAACCACAGTCTATCTTGCAACAGATGGTTTATATAGACAATTTCTGGCCAAAGGGTTTTTCCTGCCACAATGGTAACATCTTTTCACTGCTTTAATTGGAGAACCAGTTTTGATAGACCATAACTGGTTCTTGCTCCTTTGATTTCCCCTTACCTGCTGTTGTGTGGGAAACTTTTGGACACTATGCTTTTGACATGTGCATATTGGAACAGGCTTACCCCTTTTATTAGTTTTTGAGGAAGATGCAATGTTACAATTAGAAGGTATAGAAACATGTGGAGCATTATTGCATTCACTCACCTTCTCTTTTCCTTTCTCACTGGGGGTTTTGATGAAACTGGAAATAGGGGTTTCTATAAGGGCACTCATTGTTTTGAGTTCTCTCTCAACATCTTTATACTCACAGTCTTTATTTGGAATCAGTTCTTCTTTAGATTCAGGACTGTTTTCAAGGATAGGATCTAGAGTTGTCATTGTCTCATCTAATGGTTCATTAACAAGCCTATCAACAACTTCACTCATGGGATGAATGTATTTGTTGTTGTATGGGGGTGGAGTGGCTCTGTATCGTATACCTTCAATGGGATTGAGTTGAGATTTCACCCTATCTTTAAATTGAACGTCCATTAGGTGTTCTAGCTTTTGATTTGCCAGTTTGAAGCTTCCTAAATCTATATTAACAGATTCTATTTTTTTGTTAGCTTCTAACACCTTCTGTTCAGCCTCATCTAGTTTCTTATTTAGGGTCTCTATTTTCTTATTCAGTTCCTTTTTCTCCCACTCATGATATGTTCTATCATATCCCATCTGAATCTCATTATCCTTATAGTTATTGATCTATTTTTTCAAGATCTTCTATAGCCTGCATGTACTCATATCTCATTTCTTCCATCTTAGCTAGAGTTTTGCACATGCTCTCATTATGATCTCTGTACTTTTTAACCATATTTTTGCATGTTTGAGAGCAGAGTTTAGCATTTACCTCAGATGGTAAATCAGTGGAAGTGGCATTAGATGTTTCCGCCATAAGAGCTTGATTTTGAAACTCCTCTTCTGTCTGATCACTCCAGTCAAACACATTGTCTTCTTGAGAGACAAGTGCTTGTGATGATGAAGCTTGATTAGTTTGCTGGGGTCTTGGTGGCTGTTGACTTTGGGATCTGCATTCTCTCGCAAAGTGTCCAAGCTTGTGACATTTTTAGCATTCAACTTTTGATTTATCAATTGTTGGTTTGCCTTCTGGTCTGGCTTGAAAGTTTGGTCTGCCAGTTGTTTTCAGAAATCTTTTGGCCCTCATAGTCAACATAGCATGCTGCTATTTCAAGTCCATCTCTTCTAAATCATCTGGATGGAATTGTTCTATATCTTCAGCATTTAGAGCAAACATTTCATCACATGCAATGAAAGCTTCATAATGAACTTCAGTAGAGTTACCATCAGCACCTGAAAAGGAATCACAACAGTTAGATTTATCAGTCAATGTTGATGACAGCAGAGCAGTGTTATGATTGTAAGAAAATGATTTCTTTTTATTTTCAATCTCAGTTTTAAACACTCTCAGGCTGTTGTAAAGGTCATCCAACTCTATTTCATCAAGAGTATCATTGGTTCTCCATTGGGCAGCATAGACTGTCCACTCTTCACCAAGTGATCTAAGGAATTTTCTGTTTACTTCATCTTGATCTATGCTGACTTTGGCACTCTCCAATTCACCTATTAGCTTATTAAATCTGTCAAAAATCTGAGTAAGATTTTCATTCTTGCCACCAGAAAAGTTTTAATACTGCTGTTTTAAAAGGTCTTTTTGATTCCTTTTGGTGTTAGCATTGCCATCAAATCTTTTCTCTAAAGAAATCCAAAGAGAAGGAGCAGTATAGAATTTCTTAAACTGATGTTGATAAGTATTAGGAATGGCTATCTGTAAGAGAGTAAGAGCTTTCACTTCATTCATTCTAACGTTTCTTTCAAGTTCAGTCTTTGGAGGTGTTTTTATGGGCTTGCCCTCAGCATCTAGTTCAGGATCAACTACAGGAGGATTTTTAACAGCTTCCCATATGGCATAATCAAAATATTGAATGTCATAGGCACTTTGAGTCCTTGCCCAGATCCACTACCGCTATTATCAAATTCCATTGTAGAAAAATAAAAATTTTAAAAGAAAGCTTCTGACTTTGAAAACAAAGAAAAACCTGTGGCTCTGATACCACTTGTCAGGATCAAAATCAATACCTAAGATTAACTGGTTTGAATAAATCAGAGTGTAAAACCAATAACCTTGTACTGAATCAAAGTCCAATTAAGAAGTTTGCGGAATAACACTCAATTGTTTTAAGAAAAACTTTCAGAACAAATAACACATAAATATAATCAAAAATCAAATCCTTTATATTGCCAAACTCATAGATTACAATCACCTCTAATCTGTTTGATTAGACGAAGAACACAGACTGTTCTTAGGATTTTACAACCTTAGAGGCTTGAGAAACTTAATCAGAAAGCAATTACATTTGAAGCACACGATTACAAAACTTGCACGTACAGACTTATGATAGAAAAACCTATTCCATCCATATAAATACAGCCTTCTGATTTATTTCCATGAAGAACTCTGATTTCTCTAGTATTAGATATGCTTTGATCTTCGAATATAAAACACTTCCTGAATTTCAGCACTTTCTGTTGTTAAACTGTTGAGCAGCTTGAACTTTATCTGTTGAGCAGCTTGAACTTTTAACTCTGACAGCTTGAACTTTTGAACTAGCAGCTCGAACTTACTCAACTAACAGCTTGAATTTTGTAATTACACTGAAAATCTACTAATAGTCTGAGAAATCTAACTAACAGCTTGACATACCTAGAATATTTCCCAACATCCCCTGTTCAATCATGATAATCAGCTCTTCAAGCTCTGTATCCTTTCTCTATCTCTTGGGCATAATCTTGGGTTCCACCAGTGAGGTACCCTTGATTTGTTCTTCAGGGATCAAGCCTAGGTCTTTGACTTTCTCCATCAGCCTTTTGACTTATGCACTGATAGTTTGAGCAGTTTCAGATTTTGATTTGCTCAAGACAACAGCCAATTCAACCCATTCCCTATACCCCATGCAAGCAATATCAGCAGATTCTTAAGCTTCCGATTCTGGACCCTTAGCACCTAGCTTGGTGATATGAAGCTTTCATTGTTTACCTTTTCTTGATATTAGGACAACTTTGATGATGGTTTCTTTGGCAAGTCTATTGTTAGTAACATCAAAGAACTTATTCCTTGCCAAATTGTCAAAATGGAATTGGGCTTTATGTGATGATGATACAGGCTTTTATTTGGTCACTAACACCTGTGCACTCTGTTCCTTTTCACCTTTTTTATCAGTTACTGACTCATTAGCAGCTTCTATCAATTTCCTTTGAACATCCAAGGGGGGCATTTTGATTTTTCTTGCAGCCTTGTATGCAAGAGCTTTAGCAGAAGCTTCTTCCTTCTTCTTTCTTTCAAGGATCTCAAGCTGCTCTTGTTTCCACTGATAATAAGATTCCAGTGGAATGCCCATATCATTGGCCGAAGATTTGTCAAATTTTAGTTGAGCAGCTTTGAGAGTCAGTGTCCACAGAGGCTTTCCCTTTCCACTTTGCTACTCTAGTTAGAACAGCTTCAGTTTCCTCCTCTTCTTCTTTAGTTTGTTCCAAAATTAAGTGTCTGCTTCTGCTTGGCCTGTCCTCAGGATTGGATTCCTCACCCTTATATGGTGCAGGGCTTGGAGATCCAACCTGAGTAGACTGAGCAGCGGTTACAGAGACATGTGAAGAACCTGCAACATCACCAGTTTGTAAACGTCCTGCTGCTTGACCCACTGAAGTTGATTTCTCCTTAGGAGGAGATGAAGATTTCTACCCCTTAGATTTTGTCTTCGAGGCAGATTTAGACTTCACCCCCTTTGAAGGAGATGGCACAGAGCCTTCAACACCAGGGCTACTTGAAGGAACGGATCCACCAGGCTGGGTAGCAGCAGGTTTGGTAATAGACCTTGAACCAACCAGGCTATGCACTAAGAAAGCCAGGTTGTCCTTAACCTCTGCTAGCTGGGTAACACACGTTTGAAGAGAAGAGGAGTGAGAATTGGCAATGGAGGACAACTGGGAAATAGCAGCCCTGTCAAAGTCTGTGAACACCAAACTTTGAAGCTGTGCAAGAGTTAGTTCAAGAGAATATTGCATATCATCAAAGTTTGAAGCCACAGAATTTGACAGGGAGATCACTAAGGTGTTTAGAGATGCCAGTGTGGAGGGTAAAGTGGTAGAGCAGGTTTCAGCAAGACCTGATAGCTGTTGTGAAATGGTTGACCGGCTGGACACATAGTCCTGTTGGTGAGTTAAAATGGATGAAAGGGAGGAGGAAAGTTGTTGCAGCTGTGCAGTAAGTGCAAGTACGTGTGAAGAATGATCAGGTAAGGGAGCAGGGGTTGGAAAGGAGTTCTTGAACGAATCAAGAAAGCCTTCAAGCTGAGCAGAAACAGAGTCTGAAATATTAGAAGGTAGAGAGGACATAGAATTTTCTAAAGAACCAACCTTGTTGGTCAGCACAGAAAGTTGATCCTTCAAAGATAGTTCTTTGGGGGAAGGAGATGTATGGGATGATTGTTTGGATTAGGTTGATGGGGATGAGTGTGATGGGGAAGATGGATGTGTTGGGAAATATTCTAAGTATGTCAAGCTGTTAGTTAGATTTCTCAAACTGTTAGTAGATTTTCTGTGTAATTAAAAAGTTCAAGCTGTTAGTTGAGAAAGTTCGAGCTGCTAGTACAAAAGTTCAAGCTGCCGCTGTTCAAGTTCAACCTGCTCAACAGATAGTCTTCAAGCTGCTCAATAGTTTAACGAACAGAAAGTGCTGAAAATCAGGAAAAGATTTATATTTGAAGATTCAAGCATATCTACTACCAGAAGAAATCAGAGTCTCTCAAGGAAACAAATCAGAAGGCATTATATATACATAGAATAGGTTTTTCTATTGTAAGACTACACGTACAAGTTTATTTAAGTTGTAATTGCTTTCCTGATTAAGTTTTCATAAGCCTCTAAGGTTGTAAAACCCTAAGAACAATCTGTGTTCTTCGTCTAATCAAACAGATTAGAGGTGATTGTAATCATTGAGTTGTGCAATACAAAAGATTTGATTGTTGATTATATTTATGTGTTATTTGTTTTGAAAGCTTTTCTTAAAACAATTAAGTGTTATTCCGCAAACTTCTTAATTGGACTTTGATTAAGGTTATTGGTTATATACTGTGATTGATTCAAACCAGTTAATCATAGGTAGTGATTTTTGATCCTGACAAGTGGTATCAGAGCCACAGGTTTTTCTTTATTTTCAAAGTCAGAAGCTTTCTTTTAAAATTATTTTTCTGCAATGGAATTTGATAACAGCAGTAGTTGATTTGGGCAAGGACTCAAAGTGTCTATGCTCAAACCCACTGAGTTCGAGATGTGGAAACTCAGGATTCAACAACACATTCAATTTATTGATTATGCCATATGGGAAGCTGTTGAATTTCCTCCTGTAGTTGATCCTGAACTTGATTCTGTGGGCAAGCCTATAAAAACACCTCCAAAGATTGAACTTGAAAGAAAGGCTAGAATGAATGAAGTGAAAGCTCTTACACTTTTACAAATAGCCATTCCTAATGCTTTTCAACACCAGTTTAAAAAGTTCTATATTGCTCATTATCTTTGGATTGCTTTAGAGAAAAGATTTGCTGGCAATGCTAGCACCAAAAGAAATCAAAAAGATCTTCTGATACAGCAGTATGAAAACTTTTCTTGTGGCAAGAATGAAAACCTTACTCAAATGTTTGGCAGGTTTAATAAACTGATCAGTGAATTGGAGAGTGCTAAAGTCAGCTTGGATCAAGATGAAGTAAACATAAAATTTCTTAGATCACATGGTGAAGAGTGGACAGTCTATGCTGTCCAATGGAGAACAAAAGATACTCTTGATGAAATAAAGTTTGATGATCTTTATAAAAGTCTGAAAGTGTTTGAAACTAAGATTGAGAATAAAAAGAAATCCTTTTCATACAATCATAACACTGCTCTGCAGTCATCAGCATCGATTGATAAATCTAACTGTTGTGATTCCTTTTCATGTGCTGATGGAAACTCTACTAAAATTCATTATGAAGCTTTTGTTGCAAATGATGGATTGTTTGCTCTAAATGCTGAAGATTTATAACAAATCCATCTAGCTGATCTAGAAGAGATGGACTTGAAATGGCAGCATGCAATGTTGACTATGAGGGCTAAAAGGTTTCTGAAGACAACTGTCAGATCAAACTTCCAAGCCAGACCAGAAGGCAAACCAACATTTGATAAATCTAAAGTTAAATGCTTTAAATGTCACAAGCTTAGACACTTTGCTAGAGAGTGCAGATCCCAAGGTCAACATCCACCAAGACCCCAACAAACTAATCAAACTTCATCATCACAAGCACCTGTCTCTCAAGAAGACAATGTGTTTGACTGGAGTGACCAGACAGAAGAGGAGTTTCAAGATCAAGCTCTCATGGCAGAAACATCTAATGTCACTTCCACTGAACTACCATCTGAGGTAAACGCTAAACTTTGCTCTCAATCATGCAAAAATATGGTTAAAAAGTACAGAATTCATAATGAGAGCATGTGCAAAACTCTAACTATGATGGAAGAAAGGAGATATGAGTACATGCAGGCCATAGAAGACCTTGAAAAACAAATCAATAACTATAAAGATAATGAGATTCAAATGGGACATGATAGAACATATCATGTGTAAGGTCTTGAACTCACGGATCTATCTAGACGCGACACCGTCCAACGAGTGTGGAATCCCCGTTAGCGGCTTGACGATAAGATCACACGCACGGAACAGGGAGACTACCGCGGCGTTATACGAACGACCACGAACGTGCCTACACGATGATTCTCTCCGAAAACACTCTCTGACTACTAGTAAACTCGTGATCGCCTTTGCTTAATTACCCTCCGGAATTCTACAAAAGTCTCCTAATTATTCGAATCCTTAATTATACTGACCAATTCGAGTTTGTCTTAGGACAAACTCGAACTAGGCCCAAGGCCCATTCGAATTTGTCAACTTGACAAATTCGAAACTTCCTTATGTGCAAATTCGAATTTAGACCAAATTTGAATCTGCCTTATGTGATAAATTCGACTTTACTCTAAATTCGAATTTCACATGTCAAACTTCTATTTGAACTTATGTTTTAACTTATGTTTGAATTTATCTTTGAACTTTATGTTTGAACTTCTTGTAATACGTTACACCAAGTTCAAACACACAATCAATCAATATCAAACACATATAAACACACATATATCAAATACTAGTCAATACTCAATATTACGTAAGTTGACTTACACAAAATGCAAACTATACTTAGACTGCTATCGTCACACAAGGTGTACCAACAGACTCCCCCTTGACGATAGCTTCTAACTATTTACATTTTGTTTAAGTACCTGGTTTATTTAAACTACTACCAGCATACAGACCTTGTTCATTACAAACTTTAACCACATTCTGATACTTTCTGGCCTCAAACTCCATATGTGCATCACTCGAGATTTTATGAGTATGAAGCACTTGGAGGTCATCTCTGGAAAGATTAACTAGGTGCAGCGGATCGTATACTCTAAGAATCACCTTTTCTTCTAAGTCTTCCATCACCGCTTCACCTGTCTCGCTTTCAACGTACCACTAGTTGAGATTACTCAAGACATTCTGTGGCATCGGCTTTAGTGGAACTTTCTTCAAACATCTAACTGGTTTATATTGAATTTTCATCCATGGTCTACCAGTCAGAGGATCAATTCTAGTATGGTCCATCACTCTTTTACCAATTCTCGGATTGAGTCTTTCAAATTTCCTCGACGTCCCTTCCCTTCTAATGATCTTAGCAATGATTTTAGCATAGGGATCGTCTCCGATATTTATAAGCTCCTTCCATGCCAACGCTTTTATCTCAACCTTTGGTAACGAGTTGAAATCTTTCAATCTTCTCCTGAGATACTGGAGGCCATCTTTTCTCTTGATAATAAATAGTTGCAGTTCTCGATCAAAGAACCAGCTAAGTATACTTCCTGACAGCTTTCTAGCACTAGGCACACACATCTTTTCTTTCAATTCAATCTCCTTCTTCTCTGCCCTAAACCATAGATTTCTCTTTTCTTCATTAGTTACCTCTCAGGCATGCTCTTCAGCTTGTGATTCAACATTTAAAGCTGCTTTAACAGCTTCGATGTCAATCACATTATGTTCCCCCGGCACATATGTATCGGTGACGGGATTTTCATGAATAATTATATCATTTGCTTCATCTTCCTCATCACCTAACACTTCATCATCTGGTTGCCATTCCGGAACATCTTCAGGAATAATCTCCCCTTCCTCCAACTCATCACTATCATCTTCAAAATCAAACTCCAACACCTCTTCCTCAATATTCATTAGAGCTTCAATCATTTCGTTCATGTTGCTCTTCGTGATCTTTGAGGAACTCGCCTCACCTCCTCCCGCTCCACTCTGACTTGGCTCCCCCTGAAGTTCAGCATGTTGCACAGCAGAAAAATCTACTGGCTCACTGTCTTTCGGTGCATTGGGATCATTTCCTTCATCATCATCACCCCTTCTCTGCTCTTCAGAATCCCTACAACTTCTCTCCCCCTGAGCCTTTAGATTTTGTATTAATTGCTCAATAAGGGCCCTCATTGTGCGGATTTCTGCAGCCTGATCTACAACAAACGTTTTCAGCTCAATATTCTCTTGTTCAATCTTCCCAACACATGTCTTCAACTCTACATTCTCTTTGTCATGCGCTTGTATCTCGCCGATGGCTTTAGTGAGCTGAAAGATTTGGACTTGTTGGAAGTCAACCTTGCTTCTGAGCTCAGCAAATCGTTGATTGTCGATGAAGGTGGATGAGATGGATGGAATGGATTGGATGGGTGTCGGAATGATTGGTGGTGGAATGGATGTTTGAACAAGTGGTGGTGGTGGTGGGATGGTTGTTTGAGCGATTGGAATTTCTGGCTCAGAAGCAGCGGCCGATGAAGCTCCCTGCATAAAACGATGCCTTTTGGTCCTATGCCTAGGCACCAAAGGAGTAGTATCTTGAACCTCGTAATCCGAGTCATCTGCATCTGAATCCCTGGATGCTCTTCTCTTTCTTGCTTCTTCATCAATCACCACTACCCTTGACCCATATGTGCCTAGTCGAATAGACGGGTCTACTGTTTCTTTCTCAATCTCAATCTCTTCTCCTTCTTCCGACTCAGATTAAGAAGATGTCACAGCTTGACCTGCTTCCTCAGGCACATAATCCTCGATCTGTCGAAAAATATCATCTTCCCCAGCTGGAGGTTCCAAAATATCTCCAACTAATTCAGATGTAATCTCCTCATTTGCAAGTGGCCCTTGAGCACATATTTCATCCAATGTCTCCACCCGCGGATCAGTTACGGGGGCTACATTTGACGGACCAGCTTCTTCTGTCTCTTGCACTCGGCTTGTTGAAGGCCTAGTGGTCTGAGTCTGTCTGACTGATGGTCTTTGCCTCCTCCTTTGTTGTTGCTGAGGCCTTGGCTGCTGCTGCTGTTGTTGTTGTTGTTGTTGTTATTGTTGTTGCGGCTGCTGCGGAATTTGAACTTCCCCGGCCCAGTTGGCACCTTCAGGGGCCTGAAAATCCGGATTAACCACTGCACCAAAAAGTGGTGCCTCCACTGGTCTAGCCAAAGCACCCCTGTGGGCTTGGCAATCAGCAAAAATCCTTTTATCGATCACTGCTACGCTTTGTATCTCAGGTAATTGCAGCAGGTTTCACAAGAAATGTCGTATCAACATCATCACAAATCTCGGATACAGCAAAAATCTTTCTCTTGTTGGAGCTGTTATCTGATGAACAAACTCCGCAAAGAACATTTCCGAATAGCTGAACCTTTGATTGTAGACTAACGCAATCATTCCCGACTGAATCTTTGACACAATATAATCAAATCCTGCTTTCTTCGGAGCAAAGCACACCATGAAGACGTGTGCGAGATATCTTCACTGCCCGATTAAACCACTCTTCATATATGATGACTTAGCCACATCCAGGCTATAACCCATTCTTATGAACGCAGCTTGCCTAACTGCTAATGGAAAGTCTATCGGCCCAGATTCTTGCTCTGAAGAACCCAACTGCAGAACCCTGCGTAACACATCAGCTGTGAACACAAGGGGCTGTCCCGCTATCCTGGTCCTTAATACAGTCAGAGTAACTGTACAATCGACCTGCAGATGGTCCCAAAATTCACGAACATATGGCAGCACTATCTGAACATTATGAGAAAGGGCATAAGAAACCCTCGAAGCGGCCAAAAAATCCACCATCTGGCGGAATGCCTGAGCTTCAGGCAGCTCACGGTCAGGAGAAATGACCATATTGTGCTTTGAACAAACACTCTATCTGCCATATCTGCACAATAAGTATATAATATATTAGAATGATCAATAATCAAAATAAACTTGTTAAAAATTCAAATTTGTTTTATTTTGAGCTTATGTAAGTTCAAAATCCAACACCTATCAATTTCTACAAGTTTGGTTTTAAAATTTGTCAAATAGTTCGACTTTAAAGGTAAATTCGAATGACATATTCGAAACATCCATCATTCGAGTTTATTGGCTTCTTCGAGTTTAGTGACAAACTCGAAGCCTCGATCAAATTCGAAGCCATGAACAAACTCGAAGATGTCGGTATGTTAAACAACAAAACTCCAAGATTTCCACCATTTTAGACTTAGAAAATTACATTCATTAGCCCTAATAGGTTCTAATCAAAGATATGTGTCACTAATTTTTTGTTTCACCGGTTCAAACTTTGTCATTTTGAATACAAAGTTCACACCATTAATACCTCAAAATCGGTTGATTTTGGCTCAAATTGAGTGTAAGACATCCTAAATCTTGTACAATTAAGTTGATTATACCTAGATTTGTTAGGATTCTCGAACACAAACGGACAAAAACTCGACAAATAGTGAAAAACTCGAAGTCGGTAAAGTCGAAAGCTTAAACTCGAAATCTCTCTGGATAAACTCGAAGTACTAAAATCGAAGGTAGGTGAGTAATGAATGTCACTGTTGACCTATTTATACTAACCACCTTCGAGTTTGTGACTTCTTTCGAATTTACTGCCAAACTCGAAGTCCCTGCCAAATTCAGATATACATTCGATTTTGGCTTAAACTCGAATTTAACTTGAAAATTTTGAAAATTATGAAAATCTTTCAATTAACTTCAACTTTTTCAATTTTTCCAACTTTTTCGTGTAACGGAATAAACTATGCAAAATCATTTACCCTAAGCACAAGATATTCACGCAGTGTTTATTTTATTCAACTAAGAATGCACCCTCAGTAATTTTTAACATTTTTCCTAAAATTAAAAATAAAAATTTAGAAATAAAAATGAAGTACAAATAAAAATAAAATAACAAAAATTAATAAAGTAAAAAAAATTTGAACAAAAATTTAAACTTAGACTAATCTATCTTAAATTATAAATTTACAACCTACACTTAACATTTAATAGAATATTTTTGACGAGTATAGTCAAAGAAAGGTTCAATCCGTATTTACATACAACAAAGTGTCTTAGTTTGTCTTAAGGTTTATTTTTAAAGCTAGCAAGACAGCGGTGACAGGTCTGTACCGACGTACAACAAAGCGACTTATCTTGCTAACTCGAGTAAAACCAGAGGCAACAGGTCTGTGCTTACGTAGTTACTTATTTTGACTCTCAACTCAGTATAATTTTTCTATTCTTTCCATTTCTTTAAGATGTATCTGATGTTGCTATACATCCACCAGAAAGTTTGCATACCTCATTTACAATCAATGCCTGTATGTCTCTAACATAAAAATTAAGACCAATTGGTCATACATCTAAGTTAGTGACACGTCTGACTTTTTCTTGAATATTTTATTAGCCTTGAGACTCCCTATATGTATTATGCTTACCAACAAATCAAACTAGATAATGTATAACACTTGGGATTTTAGGTGCATTATGTGTGAAAGCTAAAACACTTAGACCTTGTATTAACTGTGCTAATTTTCGTCACTTTGAACCTGTGTATCTAAGACTTAACTCATTTTCTGATATTCTATTTTTTTGAACTTTTTATGGTTTTCTATCTCTCTCTTTTTTTTTTCATAAGAGTAAGAAAATAAAGTAACCTACTAACTTACTATAAAAAGAAACTATCCTAAGCTACTAAACTTACTATAAAAAGAAAGAAAATTTACTGCTATAAAAGGAAATAAACTCAACTAAGGTCAACTTACTCTGGATTACGCATTCCGTTTAGTTGAATCAAATAATCAAAACGTGACTTATCAAAAGCTTTGGTAAATAAATCTGCATTATTATCATCCGATGCCACTTTTACCAGCTTGATTAAGTTCTTTTCAGCACAATCACGTATAAAATGGTGTCTTATGTCTATGTGCTTGGTTTTATTATATTTAACTAGATTATTTGTTATAGCAATTGTTGAATGGTTATCTATCCTATTAGGAGTATGAGTATAAGTCAAACCGTAATTCCGCAATTGTTGTTGTATCCACAGAACACCAAGAACACCCCAACCTGGCTTTGATACCACTTGTAAGGTCTTGAACTCACGGATCTATCTAGACGCGACACCGTCCAACGAGTGCGGAATCCCCGTTAGCGGCTTGACGGTAAGATCACACGCACGGAACACGGAGACTACCACGAACGTACCTACACCATGATTTTCTCCAAAAACACTTTCTGATTACTAGTAAACTCGAGATCGCCTTTGCTTAATTACCCTCCGGAATTCTGCAAACGTCTCATAATTATTCGAGTTAATCCTTAATTATACTGACCAATTCGCCCAAGGCCCATTCGAATTTGTCCACTTGACAAATTCGAAACTGCCTTATGTGCAAATTCGAATTTAGACCAAATTCGAATATGCCTTATGTGTAAAATTCGAATCTACTCTAAATTCGAATTTCACATGTCAAACTTCTATTTGAACTTATGTTTTAACTTATGTTTGAATTTATCTTTGAACTTTATGTTTGAACTTCTTGTAATACGTTACACCAAGTTTTAACACACAATCAATCAATATCAAACACATATAAACACACATATATCAAATACTAGTCAATACTCAATATTACGTAAGTTGACTTACACAAAATGCCAACTATACTTAGATTGCTATCGTCACACAAGGTGTACCAACATCATGAGTGGGAGAAAAAGGAGCTGAATAAGAAAATAGAGTCTTTAAATAAGAAATTAGATTAGGCTGAACAGAAGGTGTTAGAAGCTAACAAGAAAATATAATCTGTCAATATGGATTTAGGAAACTTCAAATTGGCAAATCAAAAGCTGGAACACCTAATGGAATTTCAATTTAAAGATAGGGTTAAATCTCAACTCAATCCCAAAGAAGGTATAGGATACAAAGCCACTCCACCCCCATACAACAATAAATACATTCATCCCATGAGTGAAGTTGCTGATAGGCTTGTTAATGAACCATTGGATGAGTCAATGACTTCTGTAGATCCTATCCTTGAAAACAGTCCCGAATCTAAAGATGAACTGATTCCAAATGAAGGCTGTGAGTGCAAAGAGGTTGAGAAAGAACACAAAACAATGAGTGTACCTATAGAAACCTCTACCCCCAGTAAGAAAGGAAAAGAGAAGATGAGTGTATGCCATGCTGCTCCACATGTTTCTGTACCTTATAACTGTAACACTGCATCTTCCTCAAAAGGTAATAAAAGGGGTAAGACTGTTCCAATCTGCACATGCCAAAAGCATGGTGTCCAAAAGTTTCCCAAACAACAGCAGGTAAGGGGAAATCAAAGGAACAAGAACCAGTTATGGTCCAACAAAACTGGTTCTCCAATCAAAACAGTCAAAAGATGTTTCCATTATGGCAAGAAAAACCATTTGGCCAGGCATTGCTTGTATAAACCATCTGTTGCAAAATAGACCGTGGTTCCGAAACAAGCATTTGTTCAAAACGTAAAAAATTCAAAGGCCAAACCTCCCGTTCCACCAGTTCTAAAGAAGACAGTTGATCATACGTTCTTAAAAGTCAATAAAAAACAGTCCACACATCAAAAAAAGTTTTGGCAAAACCCAAATCACATTTTAAACAGATATGGTTTGTTAAAGGCAAAAACTCAGATCAAACTGTTGATACAAATGTTGAAACTGCCAGGCCTAAAGTTGGAACTGGTAGTGCAAACTCTGAAGCTGTTAGCACTAAAAATCCAGTTCAAACTGCTAAGCCTAAAACTGAAACTGGTAATGGATAATCTGAGACTGTTAATGCAAAAGTTGGAAAGAACACCTGGATACGTCATGTCATAACTAAATATTCTTCACAGAATCCACCAGTGGATGTCACTAAGTATAAAAAGTCACAAACAGTGTTTAGTTATGTCAATGCCCAAGGACAACCCAAAACCAACTTGGTTTGGGTTTACTTCACTACAAACTAAGCTTTTATTTGTGCAGGGCACCCACAGGTCACAACATAAAACACAATGGCATTTAGACAGTGGATGCTCTAGGCACATGACAGGAAATTCTGAGTGCTTGTCAAATTTCAAAGGCTTTGAAGGAGGGTATGTTGGATTTGGAGGTAATTCCAAGGGAGGTAAGGTCACAGGTAAAGGTACTGTCAAAGCAGGCAATATGCTTTTCAGTGATGTTTTGTATGTTGAACAACTGAAGTACAATTTACAAGTGTGTCTCAAATCTGTGATAAACAAAATATTGTTGTATTCACAGATTCTAAGTGCATTGTCCTTTCAAAAGAGTTTAAAATACCTGAAAATCTTGTTTTACTTAGAACACCAAGAAAGGACAATGTCTACTGTTTGGACACAGATCTTTTATCCAAATCAAGTACTTTAAGCTGTTTGATATCCAAAGCATCATCTAATGAGTCTGCTCTTTTGCACAGAAGGATGTGTCACATGAACTTTAAATCTATGAATGTTTTAGTCAAAAAGAATTTGGTAAGAGGCTTACCTCAAAAGGAGTTCATTTGTGATGATCATTGTGTAGCATGCCTTAAAGGCAAGCAGCACAAAACTTCTCATAAGGCCAAAGAAGTAAATTCAATCTCATCTGCTCTTCATCTTATTCATACGGACCTCTTTGGTCCAACATCTGTTTTGAGTTTGAATAACAGAGCTTACTGTTTAGTCATTGTTGATGATTTCACCAGATTTACATGGGTCTACTTACTTAGGACTAAAGATGAAACTGCTGAGCTAGTTAAATCTTTATCCTTAAAATAGAAAACCAATCCAACTTAAAAGTTAAGGTGATCGGTCAGACAATGGAACTGAGTTTAAAAATCATATCCTAAACAGTTTCTGTGAGTCTATAGGTATTGCAAGGCAATATAGTGCACCAAGAACACCACAACAAAATAGTGTAGTTGAAAGAAAGAACAGAACTTTAATTGAGGCTGCTAGAACCATGCTAGCTGATTCCAAACTACCAATGACCTTTTGGGCAGAGGCAGTCAACACAGATTGTTATGTGCTCAATAGAGTTCAAGTTGTTCAATCACACGGGAAAACTCCATATGAGTTATTCCATCACAGAGTTTCCTTAATAGCCTTTCTAAACTCTTTTGGTTGTTCATGCACTATTCTTCACACTAAGACTCATTTAGATAAGTTTGAAAGTAAGGCTGAAGAAGGTTTCTTTGTAGGATACTCCACTCAATCCAAAGCCTATAGGGTAGATAACAGCGTGTCTAAAACTATTGAAGAAAGTGCCAATGTTGAGTTTAATGAAAATACTACAAATGTCAAAGGCACTGGTCCTAATTGGTTGTTTGATTTAGATTCACTAACACAATCTCTGAGCTTTGTTGAGTATAAGGCAGAAACTGATGAAAACAGGGTTGAAGCTGCCAACACAAATTCTCATGCTGCTAGCACAACTGATCAAGCTGTTGGCACAAAGTTTCAAACTATTGAAGATTCTGATCAATGGGATGAGTATACTGTTCTACCACTTCTATCTTGTGATCCACCAGAGGTAGTTGATACCCAACATGATTCAGATTGAAATTATGAAGTGCCAATCCCAAGCCCTGAGGAAACCGCTCCGTCACATAGGGAAAATGTCCCATCTTCTGGTCAAGCTGTTCCTGAAGCTGAACCATCAAGTGATTCTGAAGGATATGATACAAATCTAGAAACCTCAATTCAGACAGACTGAGAGCGAACTCTCAGAGTTCACAAGTATCACCCTCTCAATCAGATAATGGGTGATCCACACACTCCTGTACACACAAGAACAATGGTTCACAAGGATTCCACTGATGCTGAATCAGCAGTTCCTGGATTCAGTCTAGCTGCCTTTGAACATGCATGCTTCATGTCCCAATTAGAACCTAAGAAGGCATCTGAGGCTTTGAAAGATCCATCATGGATTGAGGCAATGCAGGAAGAATTACTACAATTCAAGATTCAGAATGTATGGACTCTAGTTGATATTCCTACAGGAAAGAGAGCAATTGTTACAAGATGGGTGTTCAGTAACAAGAAGGATGAGAGAGGGATAGTAATCAAGAACAAAGCAAGACTGGTAGCACAAGGATATACTCAAGAAGAAGGAATAGATTATGATGATGTATTTGCTCCAGTAGCAAGAATAGAAGCCATCAGACTGTTCCTAGCCTATGCAAGTTTCAAAGGGTTTAAAGTATACCAAATGAATGTGAAGTCTGCATTCCTTTATGGTACAATTGAAGAAGAGGTCTATGTGTGTCAACCCCCTGGATTTGACTACTACAAGTATCCAGACAGAGTCTACAAATTAGACAAAGCCCTCTTTGGACTCCACTAAGCCCCAAGAGCATGGTATGACACTCTGTCATCATACCTTCTACAGAATGGATTCAAGAGAGGAACTCTGGACAAAACATTATTCACAAAGTCCATTAAATCTGAGATTTTGGTTGTTCAAATTTATGTTGATGATATCATCTTTGGGTCTACTAATGACAGTATGTGCAAAGAATGTAAGGTCTACACAACACGGATCTATCTAGACGCGAGACCGTCAACGAGTGCGGAATCCTTGTTAACGGGTTGACGGAAACAACTCTCACTAGGAACACGGAGACTATCAACGAGCTGTACGAACTAACAAGAACGCACCTACTAGAAGATTCTCTCCGAAAGAACACTGAATTAGCTGATAAACTCGAGATCGCCTATTTGCTTAATCCCTCACGAATTCTGCAAAAAGTCTGTTAATGATTCGAGTCTATCCCTAATTATAGAGGCTAATTCGAGTCTGCCATGGGCCAAACTCGAATCAGGCCCAAGGCCCATTCGAGTTTGTCCCCTGGACACTCTCGAATCTACCTTATGAGGAACATTCGAATCTGCCTAGGAACACATTCGAATCTGTCATAGATTCGAATGCCAATCCGTATAGAATTCGAATTTACTCTTTCACCTATTTAACTTAGAATTGAAACTTATGTTTTTAACTTATGTTTGATTTTATCTTTGATCTTTATGTTTGAACTTCTTGTAATACGTTACATCAAGTTCAAACGTACAATCAATAATAATTATCAAACATATATAAACATATATATCAAACACTTGCTAATACCACAATGTTGGATCACTTAGACTACTATCGTCACACAGGGTGTACCAACAGACTCCCTCTTGACGATAGCTTCTAACAATTCACACATTTGATTAAGTACTTTGTTTATTATTTATTCAAACTGCTGCCAGCATACAAACCCTTCTCAATACACACTTTAACTACATTTTCATACTTTCTAGCCTCACTATCCATATGAGTGTCGCTTGAGATCTTATGAGCATGTAGCACTTGAAGGTCATCTTTAGAAAGGTTTACAAGGTGAAGGGGATCGTAGACTCTAAGAATCACTTTTTCTTCAAAATCTTCCATCACAGCTTCTCCCGTTTCACTTTCCACATACCACCAGTTTAGGTTTTTCATGACGTCCTGTGGCATTGGCTTATGTGGAACCTTTCTCAGACATCTCACTGGTCTGTATTGTATTTTCATCCATGGACGCCCAGTCAGAGGATCAATTTGAGAATGGTCCATTACTCGCTTACCTATCCTCGGATTGAGACGTTCGAACTTCCTCGACCGTCCTTCTTTTCTTATGATCTTGGCAATTATTTCAGCGTCAGGGTCGTTGCCGATGTTGATTAGCTCCTTCCAAGCTAACGCCTTTATCTCAATCTTCGGCAAGGAGTTGAACACTTTAAGACTTTTCTGAGATACTGGAGACCATCTTTTCTTTTGATAATGAATAGCTGCAATTCCCGATCAAAGAACCCGCTTAATATACTTCCGGATAGCTCTCCAGTACCGGCACACGCATCTTCTTCTTCAACTCTAACTCCTTTTGCTCTGCCCTAAACCATAGTTTTATTTTCTCATCATTGGTAAGCTCTCTGGCAGGCTCTTCTCTTGATGAATCAAAATTTAAAGCAGCATTGACTACTTCTATGTTAATCACATTATTTCCGTCTATGACATAAGTATCTGTGATATGGTTTTGCTGAACGATGATCTCATTGGCTTCATCATCTTCATCAGCACAAACTTCATCATCGGATTTCCAATCTGTTATATCTTCGGGTACAAATTCTCCTTCTTCTAACTCCTCCATATCATCCTCAAAATCAAAGCCAAGGTCCATAGGGTCATCGTCGAGATCCATTAGTGCTTCAATCATCTCATTTATCTCCGACTCTGTGGCTTTGGATGAACAGGCCTCTCCTTCTACAGCTCCTGATTGACTCGGCTCCCCCTGAGTCTCAGCATCATGAGCAGCAGAAAAATCTACTGGCTCATTATGTCTTTGCGTGCTGGGATCATTGCCATTGTCATCTTCATTATTATCATCATCATCCCTGGGCAACTCCACTTGATCACGGCAGCTTATCTCCCCCTGAGCCTTTATATTTTTAATTAATTGCTCAATCAGGGAGCGCATCGATCTTATTTCGGCCGCTTGATCAGCTACAAAGGCTTTCAGGTCCAAGTTATCTTCCTGAACCTTATCCACAGTCTTCTTCAGCTCGGCATTCTCGATATCTAGATTGGCATTATGCTTTTGTACTTCACCGAGAGCCGTTTTCAGGCCAAAGATTTGAATCTGCTGGAAATCAACTCTATTCTTTAGCTCCAAAAACCTTTGATTCTCCATGAAGTTGGATGAGGTGGATGGAATGGATTGTATTTGGGTCGGAATGATGGGTGATGGGATGTACGGTTCAATAGGTGGTGGTGATGGTGGAATGGTAGATTGAGTAGGTGGAGGTTGAGCTATTTCAGGCTGTGCAGCTGAAGCTGAGGTAGCTCCCTGCATAAAACGATGACGTTTAGCCCTTTGCCTTGTCAATAATGGAGCAACTTCTTCTTCCTCAAAATCAGAGTCATCAGACTCCCGTGATGCTCGTCGCCGTGAAGCTTCTTCAGTCACCACTAACCTCGATCCATAGGTTCCCATCTGGACAGATGGTTCTGCAGTGACAGACTCTGGAACTTCAACCTCTAGCTCTTCCATATCTTCAGATTCAGTAGCTGAAGATGACATGTCATTACCTGTTTGCTCAGGTTGATATTCATCGACTTCCCTAAGAACATCATCTTCTCCTTCCGGAGGCTCTAGCAATTGATCAACAAGCTCAGCAGTTATCTCTTTATTAGCATGAGGCCCAGTAGCCCAGATTTCCTCCAATGTTTGTGCTATCTGATCAGATTCGGGTTGTGCACTTGAAGGCCCTGCCTCTTGTGCCTCTTGAGGTTGACTAGTCGAAGGCCTACTTGCCTGAGTTTGACTCGCTGAAGATCTTTGGCATCTCCTCTGTTGCTGAGGGCGCGGTTGTTGCCGTTGTTGTTGTTGTGGCTGTCTATGCTGAACTTCCACCTCACCTGCCCAATTGGCATCATCGGGTGCTACAAAGTTCCTGTCTATTACAGCTCCAAACAAAGGTCGCTCTACCGGGACTGCTAACCTTCCTCTATGAGCAGAGCAATCAGCAAAAATCCTTTTATCGATAACCGCTACACTTTGAATCTCATTAAGCTGCGGCAAATTTGGCAAGAAGTGCCTGATGAGCATCATCACGAAGCGGGGGTAAAGTAACAATCTTTCTCGTTCCGGAGCAGTGATTTTATGAACAAACTCTGAGAAACACATTTCTGAAAAAATGAAACGCCGATTATAAACCAATGCGATAATCCCTGATTGGATCTTCGATACAATATAATCAAATCCCGCTTTCTTCGCCGCAAAACATACCCTGAACACGTGCGCCAGAAATCTCCATTGCCCAATGAGTCCACTCTTCATATAGAATGCCTTAGTAACATCCAAGCTATATCCCATCCTCACAAAGGCAGCCTGCCTAATACTTTAAGGAAAATCTATAGGCCCAGACTCTTGCTCCTGAGTTCCCAGCTGCAGAATTTGGCGTAGCATATCAGCAGAAAATACCAACGGCTGTCCAGCTATCCTTGTCCTTAGAACTGTCGGAGTGCCAGTGCAATCCACTTGCAGATGTTCATAAAATTGGCGTACATAAGGAATAACGATTTGTATGTTATGAGACAGTGCGAATGAAATTCTGGACTCCACCAGGAAATCCACCATATGGCGGAAACCCTGCGCTTCAGGGATATTATGGTGACCATATTATGCTTTGGCACAAACACTCTATCCGCCATGTCTGCACAATAGATAAAATATTAGAATTATTAAAAAATGAATAAACTTGATTAAATTCAAATTTGTTTTATTTTGAACTTGTTTAAGTACAAAATCCAACACATATGAATTTCTACAAGTTTAATTAAATTTAAATTAAATAATTCAAATAAAATGACAAAATCGAACAAACAGATTTTAAGTAACACTTTTTCGAGTTTGATGACACAATCGAATTTAATGACCTTCTCGAGTTTACTGACAAACTCGAGACTGGTCATGAACAGTTTCGAATTAGTCGCCCACATCATCACCAAAATCCATGATTTTAACCATTTTGGACTCAGAAAATCACATTCATTAGCCCTACTAGGTTCTAATCAAAGATATTTGCATTTAATTTGGCTCTTTACCGGTCCAAACTTTGTAATTTTGAAAAACAAGTTTTCTACCAATAAACCTTCAAAATTCGGTGATTTTGGCTTAAATGGCGTATAAGACTACTTAAATCTTGTACAAACCAGTTGTTTATACCTAGATCTATGAGTAGAATGGAACCCACACGGAAGAAACTCGACAAATATTGGTTTTTCTTGAAATCGACAAACTCGAGGACAGTAGATTCGAAATCGCCAGATAGACTCGAGGGAACAAATTCGAAAACAGATGGATTAATGACCATTACTGTTAACCTATTTATACTACCTACCTTCGAGTCTAATGACAGATTCGAATCTACTGACAGATTCGAGCCCTTATATTTTCGAGTTTAACTTAAACTCGAATTCACCACTGAAATTTTGAAAATTTCGAAAATAAATTCAACTTTTTCAAAATTTTCAATCTTATTGTGTAACGGAATAAACTATGCCAAATCTTTTACCCTAAGCACTAGATTTTCACGCAATGTTTCTTTTATTTAACTATGAATGCACCCTCAGTAATTTTTGACCTTTTTCCTAAGTAAAATAAAAAATAATAATAAAATAATAATAAGTAAAAGTAAAAATAAAATTTTGAACAAAAATTTAACTTAGACTTAAACTACACTTATTAAAATTTACAACCTATGCTAAACACTTAACAAAATATTTTTGACGAGTATAGTCAAAGAAAGGTTCAATCAGATAGCGGTGTCAGATACTCACTTTCAGTATTTAAACTTTCACACTTTGGAATTTTTGATTCCTTTGATTGTTTGGCGTGACATACCCATTTAGCCGATTGTCGGTATTTACCCCTTTAAACATGCTACATTACGGAATATCCCTTGGCATTTTTATTTATCATGAAATTATCTTACGTGACTCAGACATAGACATACTTTTATGATCAAGGCATACAGACAATGATTCTAACTTGTTGGTATTTGCAAACTTTCTTTAAAAGACAAACATCGGACACAGGTCTGTATTTTCATACAACAAAGTGTCTTAGTTTGACTTAAGGTTTATTTTTAAAGCTAGCAAGACAGCGGTGACAGGTCTGTACCGACGTACAACAAAGCGACTTATCTTGCTAATTTGAATCAAAACAGAGGCAACAGGTCTGTACTTACGTACAACAGAGTTACATGTTTTTGACTCTCAATTCCTTATGATTTTTCTATGCTTTCCATTTTTAGATGTATTTGATGTTGCTATACATCCCCAGAAAGTTTGCATACCTCATTTAGAGTCAAAGTTTGTATGTCTTGAACATAAAAATTAAGACCGATTGGTCATACATCTAAGTTAGGGACACGTTTGACTTTTCTTGAATATTTTATTAGTCTTGGGACTCCCTATATGTATTATGCCTACCAACACATCAAACTAAAATAAAGTATAACACTTAGAATTTTAGGTGCATTATGTGTGAAAGCCTAAACACTTAGAGTTTGTAACGACTGTGCTAATTTTCGTCACTTTGAACCTATGCATCTAAGACTTAATTTAATTTTTTTTTAGATATTCTCTTTTTTTTTTTAATTTTTATGGGTTTCTCTCTTTTTTCTTTTGTTTTTCATAAGAAATAGCAATAAAAGAAGATAACCTACTAACTTACTAAAAATAGAAACTATCCTAATTTAGCAAACTTACAAAAAAAATACTACAACTATATAAGGAAATAATGTAGGTCCCGAGAGGTTCCCAAAGTATATAGCTTTAAGCTGTAGAGGGGGGGTGAATACAGCTATTTACAAACTACACACTATTTTCTCAATGTTTGTATGTATTATCAACAATTTGTTAATTACAAACAAGCTTGAATGCGGAATAGTTCAAGCTGAGATGATAGATACAACAGTATGTTCACTAGTCTAAGACAAACTCAAACTAGTATACAATGAATACACTCACTAAGAAGCACTCACTGTGTTTACAAGACTTAAGGGAACAGCTTATGTAAAACAGCTTAGACACACAGATGCTGATTTACACAGAAGGCTTGCATGCATGAAAATCACACTTGCACGTTCACTCTTGGTTTCAGCACTTAGCTTTCTTCACACTTCTTTCTGTCCTTAGAAGCTTCCTTTTATACTCACTCAGAGGATCTAAGAGAAACATCTTCATTGGACGGAATGAAAAGGAGAAGTCTTGTTGAAAAGACAACATAACCTTTTCTGCACTTTTCTGAAAAGCAGACTTGTCTTCACATGTGCAGAACTTTTGTCTTTTTACTTTGTCTACTGTTGCATTGCCTTTAACTAATTTAGGAATGTCAACTTTGCGTCTTTCTTCCTTGTAAAGGCCTATTTTGATATAAGAAAAAGGTCTGTCACCCTTTTTCAAATAACCTTTTGTCTTCATGTGACAGAACAGCTTGGGCAGGCTGAGCGGTTCTGCTTTCCACTTTGTCTTCGACTTGTAAACTGATCTTGTAGTCAAAAACAATACATGATGACTTGGAAACAAATTCCATAAAGTGTTTAGCCTGTTCACAAAGAACAGGTTCTGTTCACAAAGAACAGAACACTTTAAAAGTGCCCAAGCTGCTCACCAGGGTAGAGCAGCGTAGACAGTTTATGTCCAGCCTGTTCAGCAGACAGAGCAGCTTGGACAAACTGTCTTAGTTGCAACACATGCAACATATAGAACAGCTTTAGACTGATATTGCAAATCATTTTCAGGTTTCAATAAGACATATAATAGGCCTTAAATTCAACTTTCAAATGCATCAACAGGTTTGATTATAAATCTCCCCCTCAGATGTAGAACAGGTTTGACTGAGGCCTTTTTGTGTCTAACAATCTCCCCCTATTTGCAATAACCAGTCTAAGCTGGTCTTATCAAAAATCACTATATATTTTTACAGTACATTTTGCTGAATTGAAATGACAACATTACAGTAAAGTAAAAGATCAGTTTATATATACACTGATTCTTGATTACACTAGAACAACACATGTTCTTACAAGAGTACAACTAATGTACTAATGTATTTTACAACTAATGTAAAAGCAAAAATTACAACTTATGTAATAATGTACAACTAATGTACAAGATGCTAAACTTAAGTAAAGATTGTTTGGATGTTTGCCAGTTTGTGGGCCAGAACGGTCAGCCTGTCCAACTGATGGGACAGCTTCCATCTTCACCTACCCCAGACGTGTTGATGGACTCATTCACACATGCGATGAGTGATCCTGCCACCATCTTTTCCCGTTCTTCCCTGTTCCTCTAAGTTCCTCAACTTCACTTCTCGATGTCTGACTTGGATCCATGAGCTCTCCCTTTCTAGAAAGCCTCTGAGTGATCCCGTGGCTGCGCTCTCCTTTGCTAGCCTGCCCTAATAGACAACTGCACGGTCTGAACGGCGGCACGTTTGTCTCCCACTCACTTTGTAAGCTTTGAGGCTCTTTGTGCACGCCTTCTTCTGCGTTTGGGGCCATCTCCAAAACATGCCCCCAGCTCAGGTTCTTCCTCAATTTGCCATCCTCCCAACTTCTTTTACTTCATGGGCCCGGTATTATCCACTTCCTTTCCTATTTCAATGGCAATAGTCGCCCTGTGTTCGATCAGTGTGTCATGAGAGTTTTTGCCGCCTAGTAGTCGCTCCTCTCTGTGTCCTCTTCTTTTGTTCTCCTGGCTTTATTTTTGGATGTGTCACAAATGGACACCTTCACTACCTTCCTTAGATATCAGGGCCAGATTCCTACTTTGCATCAACTTCTTGGACATTCTGCCTGATCTGTTTAGCAGTTTCGGGACTTTGATTCACTCAGGGCAACTGCCAGCTCCAATCCACTCCCTGTATCCCCTCTGAGCTACATCCGTGTGGTCATAAGTTTCCAATTCGGGCCTGTTTGCACCCATCCTTGTTATTTTAAGCTTTCCACTGACTGCCTTTCTTGTATAGGGACTAGCTTGACAATTTACTTCCTTGGGTCTGCCTTCTTTCAGCAACTCATGAAACTTTTTCTTAGCCAAGTGTCAAAGTTGGTATTGAGCTTTTTCATGGGTGGTACTGTTGATTTGGTCACAGAGCCTGAGCTTACCGTTCTCTAGCTTTCCTTCTCTTTCTCCCCTGCTGATTGTCCTGGCAGCTTCCTCTATTTTCTTTTGCAACCTCGAAGGAGGTTATAGTAGACATTTAATTTTCTTTTCTTCTTGGCGGCCAAAGGATTTAGCAGCTTTAGCAGCTTCTTCTTCTTTTCTTAATTCTCCAGATGCTTGAAGCTGTTTTCTCTAAACTCAAAGTACTTGTTGCATCGGAAGCCCCATCTCTTTAGCCCTGGCCTTGTGAAATTGCATTTCTGCCTGTTTTGCTTGTATGGGCATCATCGCTGCCTTTATTTTCCTTTAGCTGCCTGCTTTAGTGTTTTTGTAGTGGACAGCCGCCTCAGGAATTTCCTCTCTCTTCTTCTTCTCAGTTTAGAATTAGTGCCTCCTTTACTGTAGGCCTGTCCTCAGACATGACTTTTCCTCCCCCTTAGACTGAAGCAGGGTTGGACGAGACAAGCCGAGTAGGCATAGCAGCTTGG